>JAZGTK010017156.1:0-12394 GCA_036877625.1 Ambastaia sidthimunki
CCCCATTGTATATTGTTCAGAGTCTTCCAATGACTTCGAAATTTGCATAAAAAACTTTGGATAAAAGCGTCTGCTAAATGCCTAAATGTAATGTAAATGTGCGCTTGTCTTTTTTATATGTGTCAATAAAACATCTCTTTTTCTTGAAGCTGAGGAGGTGAAGAAATTGAAGGCTCGCGTCAGCACTCTTGAGGGAATTTCCTCCTCCATGAACGCGCACACAAGTCGCCTTTCTGGTTCTATTGATGACATTTACAATAATGGTGGAGTTAAATCTGCCAATGAGAATTCACTGGATTTGGGGTCTACAGCGTATTCAGGCAGTACTGCACTACAGAGAAATGTACAGCAAATACTGAGAACAGAGCTGCAGTCTGAAGCCATGAAAGGTACAAACACACAAACATTTAAGGACCGCTCACAGATGCACTGCTTTTCTTACTAATTATTATTGCTACATCCTACAACTACACCTAACCACCACACAAAGCTGTTGACATTATTGCATTTAATGTGATTAGATCAAGCATCATTTTAAAATACCATCACAAGTTGGCATGTTTTACTATATGATTTTTTTAATAAGCAAATTTGTCACATTGACCATGTTAAGGCCTTTATAAAAGATGGAATTTTAAATTCTCATACTGATATAGATGTGTGTGTGTGTGTTTACAGAATATATTAACTAAATATCTTCTGTGTATGTAGACTTCCTTAGTTCTTCACTCAAAATTGGAAGAGGACTGCCAGGGCCTAAAGGTACTGAACATACAAAAACATTCATTTACAACTTATTCAGTGAATTTTAGGCAGATTTTCCCAGATTTTACCTCGATCACACATTTACATTCTTTGCCTTTTTCAGGTGACACTGGATCTCCTGGCACGAAGGGTTTGTAAATTTTAATATTAATGTATAGATAACAATGGATCAATTGCAGCAGTTATTTACATTCTGATTTGTAGAGTTACACACATACAATCAAAATTATTTAAACTTGCTTTTCAGGAGACAATGGTTTACCAGGACAGGCAGGTAAGAATAATGCTTGTCTATTTACAGAACCAAAGTCATAGCAGCTACCCAACAGTTGTGAATACTTTTGATGTGTTATTCTAGGGTCACCAGGATTGCCAGGACATCCAGGAAGAGACGGATTAAGGGGAGAAAAAGGAAGTGCAGGTACTGTACCTAACACATGCTAAACACATAAATATCTCTCCAGCAGAGTTTCATAAAAGACCCATAAAATGAACTTCCCTGACTCTGTTCCGTAAAGTGTATGACAAGAAAAACGTGAGTGGAGACACTTTTCAAGATGTTGTCTCATCTACAGTAATGTTTATAAATATGTCAGGTGAACCTGGTGCAGAAGGACCAGCAGGTTTCAGGGGAAGAGATGGACAACCTGGACCTCGTGGAGAGCTTGGACCACCAGGAGAAAAGGGTGAAAGAGGTAAGATGCCATATTAACAATGGAGTTTTTTTAACACACATCAATATAAACCTTTTTTTAATATTTATGTTTTATTTTGTCCAGGATTCCCTGGTCTTCCTGGTCTAATTGGTTCACCTGGGCCTAAAGGTTAGTACACATTTATCCTTCATTTATATTTATTTGTGTCATAAAGGTTTAAATTTATTACAGTTTGTGGTCTTAACTGTGAAGAGTAGTTTGGCATACAGTAAATGCATTTGCAGTAAAGCAATACAGTCATATATTTTATCCTTAATCCTGTTTTGTCTGTTTGTTCAACAGGTGCTGCTGGTTTACATGGTAATCAACCCTTTTTTTTTATATCATTCTTTTTTGTGGCATAAAATAATAAAATGACAAATAAAAACTATAACCTGTGTCCTCCTCTGTGCAGGTGAACAAGGCCCTCAAGGCTTTAGAGGTGAACCTGGTGTTGCCGGAACTAAAGGTTTGTAGCTCTGGAGTTTGACTCACTGTGCTGTTGTACCATTCAAATTCAACATTTTATTTTTTTTTCATTTTTGATAATTTTTCACTAAGCTAAAAAAAATCCAAATGTTTATTTAATAATATAGGTGACAGGGGACTTCCTGGTCTACCTGGAATTAAAGGTCTGTAACTTTATATTTCAGACATGTATTATCCAAATGAATTGTTATCATGTGATAAATACACCAAATCGTGAATTTATGTGAAATGTTGTGTGTGTTGTATCTCAGGTGATCATGGTGAGAGAGGAGAAAGTGGCTTTCCAGGTATGCAGGTTTAAACTGAGCTTGTTTAATATGTGTTACAGTATGTAGTATTCAATATAAACCATGGTTCACTTCATCAGGTGTTCCTGGGGCTGCAGGGAAACCTGGAACAGCTGGTGAGAAAGGAGCTAAAGGACAAGCAGGTGATTTATCTGTAGTTTTCCTACAGTAGTAGTCATAGTTTCCTTGCTCTCAACAGCATGATCTGTAAAGCTGCTTTAATACAATATTTATTGCATTATAACTGTAATAATGTTTTGACTTGACTGTAATTTCATACTAGGGTCTCCTGGGGCTGATGGTGAAAAGGGCCAAAGAGGTGAGTTGCATTTTAAAATTTTGATTTTAAACTAAAGAATGATTTCAGCCTTTGGTATCTGTATCCATATCTGTATCTCTGTTGTTTTTGTTTCTTCCCAGGTGAGACAGGGTCAATTGGCTTACCAGGAATCCGAGGACCTCCTGGGCCAGCTGGTGATGCTGGGACGCCAGGTATAAGATCTCATGTCATGTAGAAAAACATTTTGTGGTCATTTAACCTCAAATGATGGTTTTGATTATCATAAAAAAATCCACAATGTTTGATGTTACACTGCTCTGTTTAAATCAGGAACTCCTGGGATTCAAGGTCCTCCAGGTAACATTCTTATTCATACCTGATATATGACCTACGTTTGTGGTACAAATTTAATTTCAGCTGTTTGTGGTGCTGGAATAGTTATCATAATTTTTTTTCTTTTATTACAGGCACTCCTGGCATTCCTGGTCAACCTGGGGCTAAAGGTGTTGTGTGCTGACATTTGTATTATATAATAGACATACTATAGAAACATTGTTAAACTGCTTGTACAGTCTATATGATATATTTATTATATGCAAGTCTTGTGTTTATGTGATGTATTTATTATTTGAAGTATTATTGGAATTATATCTGTATTTAATGTATGTTTCAATCCTGAAAATGGTCACAGGTGAGACTGGTGCACCTGGAAGTGTGATTAATGCTGGTAAGTCTGTATGATATATTAAAACATTGAACAGTGCACTACAGTGAATAAAGCGAGTGATAACTTAAAAGTGTTACTATGAAGTTGACTTTGCTGGTTTTGCAGCTGGCTCTAGCGCAGTGGCAGTCCCAGGACCACCTGGCAGCCCTGGTCCTCCTGGCCCACCTGGACCTCCAGGACTCTCAGGCATGTTTATAATCTTTATATATCATCCAAACAACACTAGAGTTAAAACAAAAATACATGATTTCTTCTGTTGAAATCCACATAATCCATATAAAAATACACATTGCATTAGGGACATCATGCGTAAATCATATATAAATATTGGTAAGGTTACAAATTTCATAAAACCAATAGCGTTTAAGTAAAACATGACAGTAAAACATGTTGTAGTATAATAATTGATGAATTACTTGGACCTTTTATATTGCTCAGCTATAATAGTCCAGATTTTATTTCTATTAATATAGTACTTCTGGTTTTGTGTACATACTTGTGATTAATGAAGTGTCTGTCATGTCGCATTAGGTCCCATTGGCCCTGCTGGACTTCCTGGTCAGCCTGGTAAATGTGCATCCGTTTCATCTGCTGTTGCTGTTTTACTCCATGAAATACACACAATTATATTATATTAAAATTATATCCAAAATGGCATTTCATCCATCCAACTAACCATCTCTGTGTTTATGCAGGTCCTAAAGGTGCTAAGGGAGATCAAGGAGAACAAGGAGAAGCTGGTGTCTCAGTGAGAACTAGTGAGACTGTGAGTTCAAGACGAGCAGAAAGTGAGTCTTTCAATTAAACCTAATTTCACATAAATATCTTCGAGAGACACACTTATATAATGTGGGTATGTCTGATATTTTAGGTGTTTATGGTGCACAGGATGCTGGTTATAGTGGACCACCTGGTCCTCCTGGTCCTCCAGGGCCCCCCGGACGACCAGGTATAATGACATATCAATGAAAAAGGTTTCAGGACCAACATCATAAATTCATCATGTCTTTGTGACTTTTGAATGTAAAACTACAGAGTTTTTTGATGGTATTTTTATAGATGTGAAAAGTTTTTGACTTAAATAAGATTTGAATGCATTAATTATTGCTGTCTCCCATTAGGTGATTCAATACAAGGTCCACAGGGACCACCAGGCCCACCAGGTAAAATAAACTCTACCCAAAGATTACATTTTGGAATTTACAGTATTTATTGGATTTTCAATATTTTAGCAAGGATATTTATATAACCATAAATAAATCAATTCGAAAGATATGGCTAAGGAACACTTACACATTTTTTGTTATATTGGTGTACTGTTCCCAACTGTTTGTGATTTATTTATTTATCTATAGGATATGGCAGACCAGGTCCAAAAGGAGACAAGGGAGATTCAGGAAGCTTTGTGCCCAATTCAGGTTTGATTACAGAATAACACCATTAGTAGTCTTATAACTACTATTGGGTATATAATTTACCCTGTGGTTTCTTAAGTCTCACAGCTTGACAAAAACTGTCATTGCAGGAACATTTTTTGCTGGACCACCTGGGCCACCAGGACCTTCAGGGGCTAAAGGAGCAACAGGTGCATCATGTTTTCAAATGATTAAAATTCATGTTTAAAATTATGTTTAAGTTGCTTCTACAAGCAAATTGCTCCATAGACATTGCTTTCAATCTATAGACAATAAAGTCACTAGGAAAGCATTACATCAGAAAGTAATTAGCTAACTATTATCAGATATCTAATGATATGTATGTAAACTTCAGGTGCTCAAGGTCCAAGGGGATACCCAGGTGAGGCTCTGTTCTTCAACTAACACTTTAAATAAATCACAACAATTATTATGAAAAGTGAACACAACTTTAAATAGATTATTATTATTTTATTCATGTCATTACATTATTCATTTTACTTCTTAGGGGAACCAGGTCAGCCTGGCCTTCCAGGAAGTTCCGGTAGAGTTAGTAAGTTAAAGCCACGTTTTTCATTGAAACATTCATTTACATTGTTGTGAACATGCCTGTGTTTAGTTCAATTTTTGGACACTCTAAATACTGGTATTAACGAAATGTTATAAAAAAAATATACACAATTTAACATATCATTCAACAATTTTACTGTTTTTTAAGTATTACAAACAGCTGTGTTTTAGAAACTATTTAATTAAAACCACAGTTAACATAGAATTAATTCACCTTGTTATAGTTACTGAATATGGTGCGGGTCAAGGGCTGCCTGGCCCCCCTGGGCCTCCTGGACAACCCGGACGTGATGGCCAGAAAGGTAAAAACCCTGAATAATGATGAGAAAACATTGTACTCAGTTGTTACAGTATCTAAGATGCCACTTCCTGTCTTTATTTTAATAATTCCATAGGGGATCCTGGACGTCCAGGTACAACAGTATTCCAAGGAGAGTCAAGAGGTAAACCCTAATATAATGTACCACACTTTAAGTTTCTGTTTTAAGCTTCAGTCTTATTTAACCATTATTACTTGTCCCTATACAGTGGTGATATGACAAAATCTTTAATTGACTGAAGCCCTGATTAGTTTAACAGCTCAAAACTGATTTCTGATTTTTTGAAGGTGTTGAAATACATTTTCACTTTGGTTTCCCTCCCATAATATTGAATATTCTCCATTCTTAGGTGCAGCTGCAGTTGGTCCTCCGGGTCCGCCTGGTCCTCCAGGTCCTTCCGGCCCCCCCGGAACTCCAGGGCATTCCGGCGGATCACATTCTGCTGCTGATTATCGTCGTTACATCATGGAGTATATGCAGAGTGAGGGCCTGTTCATTTGGATACTTAATGTGGATTGTAATAGATGCTTTTRAAGGTCATTGATTGTGTGAATTGTTGTACACAGGTGACAGCATGAGACAGCAGTTATCTAGTATTCAGGGGCCGCCTGGTCCACCTGGAGCTTCAGTGTCTGTAGAGGAAGTGGCATCTCGTGTCATTGCTTATCTTCAGCGTAAGTCTCTGAAACACTTCAGAAATCAGACATAGATTTTATGTCTTTTTGTCTACATGCCTAAAAGTGGTTTTGTATATGCCATTCACTGTATATGAAGGTGTTTGCCTACTAATGTTAAGCAAATTTACTCAGTAGTCACAGTGTGGTAATAATGTGTGTTCCTGTAGCTTCTGTAGTTTTGTATTAGCAGTGCAAAGGTTAAAATGTATTTCTTACAGTGTTTGCCAAATGCTTTGTGTAAGTGTGTATTACCAACTTGTTTTAGGCTCTGGAGTCAGTGGTACCAGTTTTAGCCAAGGTGCTCAAGGTCCACCTGGTCCTCCTGGTCCACCTGGAAGTATAACTGCTGACTACATTATTGCTCTTTTACAGAGTAAGTATATCTATATAAAAACACATTCTATGAAATATGTTGTTTTTGAGGATTGATTTGGATTAATTGATTTTTTTCCTTGTGCTCAGGAGATGATGTGAGGCGTTATGTAATTGGCCCTCCAGGACCACCTGGAGCACCTGGCAGTATTTCTACTTCCTTTAACACACAGGAAGTGGCAAATTATGTCATGAGATTGATGAAGGGTATGTATTCATGTAGCTGCTGTATTTCATTAAATCTAATGTTAAAGCTGCAGTGTGTCATTTCTGTAACACTAGGGCACCAAACAGAACTGCAAAAACAGATCCCCACACAACAGAAAATCTCACACAGCAAAATGTATTTTGTGTTAGGCTTATTGATACTGTTTACAGTATATAATTGAAAGTAAAATATTTCTGTCTAATTGCATTTGTGAATTTGTTTTTAGAGCAGGGATTGATAAATAGACCAGGACCACCAGGTCCTCCCGGCTCCCCCGGCCTGCCAGGTTCTACCTACAGTGATATAACCTCTCTGATTCAGAGTATGTGATTTAATTTTATAATTTAAATTATATAATTTAATTAATTTTATAATTTAAAATTTTAAGTAATATTAAACTGATCACAACTTATTGTCTATGGACCATTTTGTATCCACATTTGTATTGTTTTAGATTTGGTTAGAAGAGTTTCATTGTCTTACATTACCCTTGTATGTTCTTGTAGAATCAGGGCTTAGTGGAAGCATTGGACGTCCAGGGCTTCCCGGACCTCCAGGAATACAGGGACCCCCTGGTCCACCTGGTACCCCAGGAAGCAGCTCCTCTGTGGTCTCAGGTTACAAACTTGAAGACGTCCAGCTTTACCTGCAGAGTGAGTCATAGGATGCACCAGAACATTTTTTCCTCTCCGCATCACATTGTAGTGTCTCATGCAAATAACAATGTGATTCTGTGGTATATAGAGAGTGGTTTCAGAGGACTTCCTGGCCCACCTGGTCCACCAGGCCCCCAAGGACCCCCAGGAGACACTAGAGGCCTTGTATCTTATAGCGGATCTTCCCAAACCCAGCGAGAACACATCCGTGCTGAGCTTCAGGAATACTTTAACAGTGAGTTTGTCACTCGCCACATTCTAATCTGACAGCTGACACCTCTGTATAACTTTGCATTGAACACATAGGAAGGTGGATATTTAATTGATACATCAAGTTACATGGTTCTGCTCCACCCTGCATTCTCAAAGCTGAATGCATGAAATATAATCTGCACACACGTCTTGGATTGTCCTGGTTCATTGCACAACACGTGAAGGTTGATTGCAGTATCAGTTAACAGTTAACATCTTGTTTTTTAGGTGACACTGTAAGACGCTACGCTCAAGGTCTTCCAGGGCCTCCTGGAGTCCCTGGACAGAAAGGGGAACGTGGTGAGCCAGGACACAGTTATCAGAGTGTCAGAAGTGAATACCGCTATGGCACTGAGACTGGAGAACCACTAGACTACTCCAATGTTGCACTGAAAGTGACAGACTACATAAAGAGTGAGTGTAGTTTATTTATGCCTTATGTACCAGAGAACAATATTTATTATATACCCATTAAAGTAATGGATTCAGTACTTTACAATCAATGCAGATTTAGACTACTTGGTATTATGGGTTTAAGACAAATTACTTACCATATTTAATGTTTGAGGAATATTAATACAGTGTTGCCTTGCATTTTACTCTTGTTCCATAGATCAGGGTTTACTGCAGTCCCTTAATGAGGGCTACTGGAGAGAACAAGCAGGAAGAATCCAAGGACCCCCTGGGCCACCTGGTCCTCCTGGCCCCCCTGGGTATAGCCGTGTGTTTGCTGCCTATGGAAATGTAACTGCTGACCTTGTGGATTTCTTCAGAAGTCAGTGTCCATGTTCAGTGACATATTTACACATATGTAATTGCTACACACTGCTTGGATCATAATTTAAAATGTTATTTACTTTTTTAGTCCATGGGACCATTCCAGGGCCCCCTGGCAGACAAGGGCTGAAAGGAGACAGGGGATACCCAGGACCAAGAGGAGAGAAAGGTACCAATGACAGATAATGACAGTCATGCTCTAGTACATTAAATCAGATATTAAATCAATTATTGTAGTAAGGAGAAAATCATAATTATTTCAACAAAAATGTCAAGTTGCTAATTGTTATTTAATGACCTATAGGGGAGACCGGAAGCGCAGGAATACCCGGCCTTCCGGGACAAAGAGGACCTCAGGGAACAAAAGGAGAGAAGGGTGAAATAGGTTAGATAACTTATTCATATTGTACTTATAACCTATTGTGATAAGTTACATATTGTAATATTTGAGGTTATTGTAGAGCTGTTCAACTGAAAATGTCACTTAGTCCAGCAGTCATTGATATCATTTTTTCTCCATGAACTTTAGGTGATATCCAGTCTGGCAGATGGAGAAGAGCCACTGGTGTGTAAAGGCTTACAAAGTTGCAGCAGTGTCATGCAGACCATAAAGAAATAATCAGTACATAAAAACATAAACTTGCCGCTCTTTATGAAGTAATGCAGGTCAGAGGCTTGTTTGGGTCCCGTTTTATCAAAATATACAGTTTTATTATCAAACAAATGCATGCAATATTTAATCCAAATATTACACAATTTATCAGTGCGCTACTAGTTTGGGTTTAAGAAAACTGTTTTACATTTTTCATTTTCATATTCGTTTATATATTTTTCATATTTTTTAATATCTGATATACAAAAGCACTTGAATTTTTTTTTACTCAAAGGGCTTTATAATTGCCTTTTTTTTACAACATGGTTTGGCTGGTTTTTGTTTTGTATGAATGTGATAAGAATATGGTGTTTTGTAAACGGCATCAATGGGGGCAGTCGTGGCCTACTGGTTAGAGTCAGTCTTGTAACCATAAGGTTGCCGGTTCGATTCCAATGCCAGCAGGTAACGTCTGCGGTGCCCTGGAGCACCAACCCCTGATTGCTGTGTTCAGGATTTGCAGTTTGTGTAATTACTGGATAGGGTTAAATGCAAAGGTATGGATGACACACAGCTTAAACAAAATAAAGTATTCAGAACACCTGAGCTTGTTTCAAATCATAAGCAACCTTCAAAGACCAAGCAAAAAAAAAATGCTAACAAATTAAAATACAATGATATTTTTATTTACAGCATTCTTACAGTATATCAATGGACAAAATTTAAGATACATAATCAAACTGGCCTCAAAAAAAATGCATCAGATATTCCATCAAAGTGCTGCAGAAGGTAAAAGTCAATGTTCAGCAGTATGATATTGGGATATCTCTGGAAAATTATCCCAATTTCTAATGCACTGTTAGTGCACACAACTCCTATAGTAAGTGTGCCTATAGTAAGTGTGTTGTTCAAAGAGCTCACGCCTCTCATCAAATACAGCATTTGGGATTTTTCTCAGCATGCAGGAGGCGAGCACAGCATGTGTCATTTTATAGATAAGATACAGGAAAACAATGTGTATTTCTTGCACAAAACATGTTATCAAAAATAGAGCTTGAATCAGATGAAAAGTCCTCAGCAACAGTGATAAATGTTTGTGTCTTTCCACTAAAATGCTCAAGCCCTCTGTTTTAGCACACAAAGGGCTAAACTGCTCTACATCTGACTAACAAAGAACGTATCCTTCCATAAAAAAAATCCTACAATTAATAAATGTAACATGCATGTTTGATTACCCTTATACATTGATGATACAGGAAAAAACAACAACAGAAACATTCAACATCAGTTAAATTTATAAATAACGTTTTAATACCATGAAAACATTCAAAAGGCAATAACTGCATATTCTCCTTCAAATACGTGAAACTATTTTGCTTATAAAAAATTAAACTTGGTACTATAGACTTGCTAAATGAGAAATGACTAAATATTAGGGCACTATTTTCGTTGTAATGCACTAATCAGATCACTACTGCATATGTTGTTTTAAAGTGTGTAATCATGTCATTTTTGCAGTTTACATTCCTTGCATTTCTTACAGGGACTGCAAAAGTCTTTAACAGGGCAAATACTGATGTACAATAACAGTTAAAACAGTTCGTTTTAAAATTCTTTTTGCAAAATCACAGTAAAATAAACAAAAAACATAACAGCTGATAACAACAGCATAACTGCACTGGTATGCTAATTAAGTTAGCTGTGCAACCTTTGTGCAACATTAAGAGAACAGAGTGTAACGGTGACCGGAGTGTCCAAAACGTATTTTATTTTTTTAAACGTGATCTCATAACAATTAACTAGTGTTTACCGGATCTGTGATCTCATGCTTTGCACCATGTGACCCTCAATGCTATTTTATTCACTTATTCCAAAAAGACATGACATTGCCCGAGTGTATTCACTGCTTATTTGTGCCGATGTCTTAACCACAAATTATCACCAGAAGAACACAGAAAACTTACATTATTTCACTGGATTCAATGTGGCAAAAAAAAAAACATGTCAAAGTTATGCATAAGGTTCGACCTTTACTGTTAAAAATCACTTCTGCGTATTTAATACCAACTGAATTTCATTTCAACCCCACACATTCTGATTTAATACCTTCGAAAGGCAAATGATCTTTTCAACAGCCGCCTTCTGCTTCAGCATGAAGGTTATGAGCCAGAGGAGTGGATGCTGGGAATAGGGTAGAATTTGGAGACTCTGCTCTGGGCCGTCGGGTTGAGACATTCAGATTCTCCACTCATCTTAAAAAACACTTCCTGTTCCTGTAGTTTGCGTGTGAACTCCTCCTCCAGAGCCTGAGAGAGAGCAGAAGAAAATAATAAATTCTATCCACTGACAAACATCAGTCCTGCAACACCTGACTTGAAACAGCGTATCCTAATTTTGATATACTGAATTATACTGCTGTAGTATATACTCAAGCTTATAGCTGATTGGTCTGTGGTAAACACTCTACGATGTGCAGATTCAATGGTTCCGGCGTAAGTGTATAAGGCAGTGTAAAGTGTCAGGCTAAGCATGTTAAAGAGCGAGTCAGATTGGATTGTGCTATTGCTCAAAACTGTCCAGGATAAAACACTGTGGGTTTACACAGTACCTTCTTCCTGGGCCGAAGTTTCTCCCTCCAGTCCTTGAGCTCCTGGCTGTGCTCCTCATCCAACTCCTTCAGCTTCTGAGTCTCGTGTTCAATGAGCAGGTGACATTTCTCATTCTGAGGGTGTTAAGACAGTGACGCACATGTTATTACCAGAGGAGGGCAGCAGAGTCTCCAGTTGAATGTTAAAAGCTGGACAGAACCGGGAGTGACAACAGACTCAAAAATGCAAGTGTGAATGTGTGTTACTGACCTGCATCTGTTGAAGCTCTCTGATGTTGGAGTCGCACTGTAGCTGCAGGTCTCTCATCTGGTTTTCATGTTTCTGATGCTGGTGAAGTCTCTCGTTCTTCTGTCTCTTCTCCTCTTGAGCAGCGAACTGTTAAAAAATAAAACACCCAGACAAAACTACAGAAGTTAAGATAACACCTGATTCCTTTGATCTCAAATACTCAAAAGTCCTGCTAAGCTTCTAAAAACTGATCTACAGTCTGACCTGTTTGATCTTCTCTCTGTCCTGCTCTGGCGTTCCCATGCCAGTGATCCGCAGGCTCTTTTTAAACATGGCCATTCGGGTCTTTGCGTCCCCACGCTGGATCTTTGGCAGGCGAGCTCTTTCCTGTGCCTGTCTGTTCTTCATCTCCTCAATCAGCCGCTGGTTATAACCCTGCATCTGCTCCATCTCCTGATGATCAAAACCATAAAAA
>JAZGTK010017157.1:0-12393 GCA_036877625.1 Ambastaia sidthimunki
ACACACACACACAGGTGCCTTGGCTGCAGAGAGCCATGGATGAGCAATGAGGGACATAAGACCTTGAATTCAGTTTGTGCTGCTGAGTCTTAGCCCCTGGCATCAGTTTGGAAAGTATATATGCGCACTTACATTCACAATACACATACACTTACTGTGCTGTACTGTGCTGAATAGGCTGATAATTGCTGGTTTACTGAGTAAGAGGTTTCTACACTAAGGTATCATGGGTAAAATTGGCCTCACTGTTCAGTAATTTCACCCTTCAGGGTCGAGCCAACATCTTGCTCAGAAGTATTGATGAGCCAATCGACAAAGTGGCATTTCAGCTGAAATGTGCCATTGAAACAGATTGAAACAATCTTTTCATTGCACCCTGTGATTAAACTTCTTGGTTTTGCTGTGTATGCGTATGCCACTATGTAATACAGCTTTGACATTTACCTCCAAACACTGTATCAACTTTTCCCTCTGACCACAATTCAATGGGAATATTCTGTGCTTCCCTCCTTAATCTCCTACAGTGACTTTAACTTACAACTTCCGAAAACTGTCAGAGTTAATAACCTAATGTGTCGTGTTTCAACTCTATTTGTCTTCCTCAGTAAAGTGACAGTTGAGACATAATGATCAAATCCTAACACAGGTTTATATCGTCAAATTTATAGTGTGTGCAGAACTTTAAAATGCCAAAGACACTCTCAAACAAATCAAGGAGACTTGATTTGAGACTAACATGTCAAACATTGCTCAGCCCTCCCTAGAAAATGTGTTCAGTCCAGTACAAACATAATTATAATGCATAAACACGCAATTATAATATACATTCAACATTCTCATAACTGTGCTGTTAGTCAAACATACAGCATTAAAATGTAGCTCTCTTTTTTTTTACAAAACTGAGACTATGCCGAGACGCTCGTGGCATTAGCAATGAGATCAGGAGCGAATTAAAACCATTCATTAGAAAACTAATTGATGATGTGTTCATTTTTGTCTAACTAATGCAAAGAGAGAAATGAACATTTACAACAGGGAATAAAACTATAAATGAAAATTTGCAGAAAGATTTACTTCTGCGACTTTGAGAATAGTGTTTCTGCCATGATCCTGACTGTAATTAAAAGTGTATTTAAACGTTAGCACCGGTCAAAGAGAGTAAACCAATTAACAACTGTCAGAGCTGTGGCCTAGGGGTCACAGATGAGCTGCGGTGCTTGTGTGGGTGACATAAGTTCTAGTTTGGCTTGCAGCATTTTTCCACTTCTCCTTATTCTGTATGAATTTTTTGGTGCTTGCTTGTGTAAAGGGTGCCACCATGATGCTTGGGTTTTGTGGGTGGTTGTTAGGGTGTGGCTAGTGGTGGCTAGGCTAAATGTGATGAGGTGGTTGCTCAGTGGCCCAAGAATTATACAAGAATCACCCACAGGTCTGTATGATATTCTGATCCGTAGATATCACAAGGGACTGTGTAATGTAATGTAAGTCTACACATTTTTTTCTTACATCTTTTCTCAACATGCAGCATAATTTGGAAAATCACATTCTGTTGCCTTTTCTATTGTTCAAATAATGTAGGACAAGTTATAAGCAAAGTTGAAACTTAATGTTACAGATTTGTTAAACTTTATATCTCTAACTATGAACAAAAAGATAAAAAAGTATAAAAACAATGATGTAATAACTGCTAAAAGTAGGCAGTCGTTCAGCGTTTTGGCCATATGAAGCCTGTGTACAGTGGTGCATTATGGGATAGAGCCGGGCTGTTGTTTCTTCACTTGCCGATGGTCCAATAGCTTGATTGTATTATGTTACACATTGGACTCAGTGCAGCACCTGATAAGCTCAGAGGAGAACAAGCACCAATAATGACTTTCTCATTCACAATGACCTTGATTACTGCAGGTAATTAAACCTGAGGTGTTGTTGCCAAGCAGAAGGTTACAGAGAGAGAAAATACAACAAGAGCGAGTACATTTCTCCCTCAAGAAATATCAATCAAAAGTTAAAGTGTCTTCTGAAAGACCCATCAACCAAATCAAAAAAGTTTTGCCATTTTAAACCGCCTGTGTTCTCTCCGGTGTGAAGCTGTTATGGATGAATTCAGTTCTCTGTTGTGTACAGAAAACTGACATTAAGTCAGTCAACACATCTCTGACTGAACATTATCACCTATAAACAAACACCAGATAAAACTCATAAATTAGGCTGTAGATTCTGCTGAGCTCCCCTGTTAACAACTTTTTATTTGATCTACATATAGTTAACAATGTTTAAAGCTTGTAACAGCAATAAACAAAGAACTTCAGTAGATTTAGCTGTCAAATTATGGAGTTGATATAATTTAGTTGGGCAGTATTGAATAGTTTGGCTGTCCTGCTGTTGATATATAAACAATATAACAACCCTTATTAGATTAGATTCAATTTTATTGTCATTACACATGTACAAGTACAGGGCAACGAAATGCAGTAGATATTCTGAGTAGTTTATAAGCATTGCAGCTTATATTCTGAGTTCCGTAACACCTACCGCAATGTTGTCTGGTGTGGATTTGTGTTGACTTAATACATTTCAGTAACTTTTATTTTAAAACCTTTAATATTGTACTGTTGTATAAATGTGGCATCGTGCTTGCTATCCTGTCACTGCTTGTGTAATATTGCTTAACAAACATGATAAAAACTAAAAAACGAGAAAAACTAAGCTACACTAGTTATGACCTATTCCCAACCCAAATGCACAGTCATATTTTCTACACCCTTTTGGAACAGTCCAAAAACAAGCAGTTAAAGTGAAATATTCAGTATGCCTGTTAGCAGCCTCTGTTTAATTGAAGAAATTGGCGACACTTGTAACAATCTGTTTGACCGTACCCTTCTGAGTCTTTCTTTTACATCAACTCTCTTATTATATTATCCTAATCATCTCTGCAGCTGTCGGACGCCGAGTATTTATTTACACGTTTAATTTTTTCAGAGTTAGGATAACTGCTTTTCCCACAGTGCTTGTGTCCATTGCCGGCCGTGATATCTAATCAATGCGGGCACTAATGGCATGTCTTCACCTCAAAGAATCTCGACTGGCGACTTGCTCGTAATTGCACCTTCACAGACAAGTCTGAGGACACTGTCATAGCCTTCTATTAACAGTTTTTACACCCTAAAATAAAGCTTTTATTGGCCAGTTATCTGGCTGATGTATTCCAAGCACAGACAGGCTGGCTTGCCAGATGCCCATTCCAAAACATCCCATCAGGAAGATTATTATCACCTGTCACAAATCATAATTGATGAACACATTCTGATCTTTATGATTAAAATGAGAACAATACATTACACAGTTTATAAAACTTTATTCTGGTTCTCATTCAGACCAGTGCAATGTCTGTGAAAAAACAAAAATAATTTTGAATCTAGATAAGACCTATAAAAATTAATGCAATGCTTCTGCCATTTTTATCTACAAAGAGTTTATATTTAGTTCTGAAAACAGATTCTCAATACTGTCTGGAAATAAATAATCTTACTAACTCTTACAAAAAGAAGTATGCTCTGAGTTCACTTTATTAAGTATACTTAAAAATGTACTTGACTTTGCTCAAGTATACTTCATGTAGTAAGTACTGTTACTTGTATACTTGTGCGTGCACTATTTTAATACTACCAGGGATTAAATTGGCTTTTTAGTTTGTAAAAGTATTTTTAAGCATACTTAAAGTGTACGGTAGCAAACTTCGAATACATCTACTATAAGAGTATTTTCAAATTTTTAGTTAAAAAGTTTACTAAAAGCACACGTGAATAAACTTCTTTTTTGTAAAAGAAAGGTAAAATGGAACAAAAGTTCCATTTCAAAAGTTTCAAATCCTCCTTATTGCTAATGTGCATCATTATTGCCAACCACAGATGAGAGTGGAGACAGACACAAATAATCACACACTCAAGCTCTCTCCAGACACACGTCTGTGTTACTCTACAAAACCATCAGTGGCATAAGAAAGTCTCTTGAAAGCTTTCCAATTCAGACAGTACAAAACAAACACACAGGGTACTTAGCTATTGACACCTAGATGCACAGAAGCATCTATTCCTGTCTTAGTCATGCTTCCACAGGCCGTGTTTGGAAAGCTTACCTACAAAGAGAGAAAGACAGAGAGACATTTAGTTGGCAACAGAACTTGCATGACAGAGGCAATATATGTACTTGAGTCTGGTAGCAGTGAGCACATCATAAATATTAAAACTACTGGCTTTCCTAAAGATGCAGACATTCACGGTCATAACCATCATTTTAACATTTCTAGCATGATACGAAGCAAGGAGGAGGGAGGGGGGAATTCAAATAACAGTGTTTTTAAATCACAATAGCTTTGCTCAAGGACCCAGAGCAAGATTGTCCAGGCATTAAAACATCATGGTGGAAGATTTCGTCTAATTGCAGGTGTGCTATTACATGCACCACTTGAGAGAAATTACACACATTATTGCAAGCTTCTCAGTGTCATTATTCCAGTGTAAAGTTCTGTTTGATTGGCTACCACTGAAGTACCACAAAAACCCAATTATCACATGGCATGTGTTTCTTTTCTCAGCATTGACCAGGATGAACCAATCACAGTCATTTGCGATTACGATATCATTGTATCGCTGTATCAGCCATGAGTTCCTATGGTTCCTGGGATCTGCTGTCTCACAGGGCCTGAAGCTGGCAGTATGTCGTGACACAGGCTCACATATGTTTCCTTCACTGGCTGAGGAAGGTGAACCTGCCACAAGTGCTGCTGTTTTTGTCCCACTCAGCTGTCATTGAGTCTGTCCTGCACTTCAATAACTGTCTGGTTTACTTCAGCTACCAGTAGACTGCAAAAGGCCATCAGGACTGCTGAGAGGGTTATTGGTGCTTCCCTGTCCAGAATGAGGAAACAGGCAGAAAAAAATCATTACAGACCCCACACACTCAAATCACAACCTGTTTGAGCTTCTGCCCTCTGGCAGGAGCTACAGAGCTGGAGCTACAGAACATCACCACAACATCTAGACACAAGAGCAGGATTTTCTCTCTTAAGAAGTTACCACTGCCTCAAAGTATCTTCACAGTGCAGATTGATTTAATGATGTGTGCTATGTGTACCCATTCCCCCTTGCACATATCTGTACAACCCTTATGTTTGTCTTTGTTTGTCTCTGTCAGATATGTTGTTTCTGTTAATAGCTAGAAGCTGTTAATGTTGTTTTCTGTCTAATTGCTGTTGTACAAATAGGTTAATATAGTCAGTCTTTATTATTTACACATACACTATATTGGCCCAACTAATGTCACAAGGGTATCCCGTTTTAACCAGTGGCAGATGGAGGAAAAATGTTGTCCATCATATGTTGACACTAATGATGTAGAAATTACACATATCTTAAAAAAAGCAGTATGCTACTCTCTGTATATGTGGGTGTAGTATTTAGCATGTTACCATATGAATAAACAATACAATTAAAAACAGACTGTGTAAAATGTGTCCTAGTTTTCACACTGCAGTGGTTTCGCTCTGCCTCAGTTGAGGGAGTGTGCTAATTACATATGCAAAACAGGAACACTTTACTGCTAATAACACCCATAGTGATTTGGTTTGCCAAAAGGAACATTTAAAAATGGTTCATATAACTATTACATTTTAATTTATGCTCACAAAATCTCTCTGTATCTCAATTTGAGCAGTTAATGTGGTATTGATGGTTTTGATTGCGATTCCTGGCTAAATCCCGCAACGTAATTTTATAATATGCATTCAGTTGAAGATTTTAATCCTCTCGCCATGTGGCGGTAATAAGGGTAAATTAATTTTAATATTTATTAGAACAATTGTTTGCGTTCCTGGAAAATCAATTTCAAACTAGAGATGTGTATAATTAGACGGGTTATTTACATACTGTACTGTGTGAGGAATTTATTATATCAGAATAAAACATCCCCAGAAAACCACAGAAACAAAGACTCGCACTTCAAAGGACAAGCTTGGAAAAAATCCTGCAAGAAAGATGCTAAAAACTGACTTATTAAAGTTGTAAATCAAGAAGTATGTAGCCTCAGCGTCACGAAGCGCCTTTTTATCCACATAATATCCACAAAACAAAGCAAACAGACAAACAAGTCAACCATAAAAAAGCAAATCACTTGTAATTATGTTGCTGATCATATCAGAGCAAACAAACTCCTTCCACAAAGTCTGAGATAAACACGCTTTTGATGACAGCATCCGAATGGTTCAGTGAAATGAAGGTTCTAAACAGATCATTCAAGCTGTGGTGCGGTGATGCTGTGCTCATGTGGGTGCAGGTTCGAGTACGGCTTACATTTTGATCTCATTCCTGTTAAGTATCTGTCACTCATTTTTCCCATAAAATACAAGTCAAAAGATAAAAAGGGAGTATTTGTGAAGGGAATATTTTATCTTCATATCAGCAGCGACTATCAGCTGGTGTTTTAGGGACACAGCGCATGTTATTATATCATCTAATAAACATTCATTTTATTTACTCTTATTATCTTCATATGGTGATAGGTTGAAAAATCACACTATGCTTGACAGAATAATGATCTTTTCTGCATCTATATTTGAAGGGCCTAGACTAGCGGTCTGCACCTCCAACAGAAAGACACAAAACAACTGAAGAGAAGCAACAAAGCTTCAGTATAATACCACAGCCTTTATTCATGAAAATGTATCTGGTGTTTTGATCAAAGCATTTCGGCACCTCTGAGGTCAGACAGATGCACAATGAACAATGACTCCAAAGGCCCGGCAGCTCCGTTCCCGGCCGTACGAATCTAAAATACGAGCCATATGCGTCTTATTACTCGCACCTCTACTGAAAAGGGTTTGGAAATTAATTTCATGCCTGATTTAAGGCCCCAAATGCTTGAGCGAGCTCCTGTCTGATATTATAAACATCCACGGCTTAATCTCGGCTCGGCTCCAGCACCGAACTGAGATTACTAGATTGACAAAAAATGTACTAGGCTAAGCAAAGCCGGCGGTGTTATTCTGATAAGCTTCACCTTAGTGATTCACCATATAAGGGTGAGGTGTCATATTGCTTATCTTAATGAAAGATGCCTCAGAGTGAGATACATCAGAGATGTGCATGTTTTAGATTGGACTTCCACACTGCAGTCGCTCTATAAAGATTCACATACTTTTAAATGTGCTTGTTTTGTCCTCGATGTGAATCTGAGATGCAACGTGGTTATTTATTTTCAGCTCCACAGAAGTTGGAGAGGGAGGGAGAGTCTATATTAGATTGTTATAGTAGAATGTTTAACGTTAAACTGAGGGAAAGTTACATATGCTGTTACTTTTCTGTGCCTTTCTTACACTTTTCTTAAGCATACACCTTAGGCCACAGATGATTGTTTAAAATATTGATATTTCTGCACTATGCAAAATTCATTTTACTATGTTTTATTCATAATTTGCCAGTTTAATCCTGTGCCTTGGGGGGAAAGCCCTGAGACAGTGGGGTCTAAATAAATTATAAAGTGGGAAAAATGTAGAAGTCCAGAATGTTTTTTTATGTTATTGTTGTTTAGTAGCATAAACACTCAAGTTTGTAAAGACACAATGGAAGAATTTACTATTCACAATTTAAACTTTTAAATTGTGAATAGTATTGTGAATAGTACTATTCAGAATTTAAACTTTAATTTACAATTACACATCAGCTTATGATGCAAACACCCCAAAAAACGCCCTTATTTCTATAAGTCTATATTTTCTTCTGTAAAAAGTCAGTCAAAAATTCAGAGAAGAACGTCACAGTCAAAAGTATTCTCACACCGGTCACCTCCAGGGTGCGATCATCTCTTTTTTTTTTGGTTTAGGTTTTATCCTAAAGGAATTTGTTTAACCTCTCTGACACTACAAGGCCTTAAACCAACAACAAGTGTGCCACCTGTATTTTCAGAGGGCGATAACAAGCCCAGCCATAGCTGAAAGATCACGGCAGGAAACCAAACACAGCGAGAGCCATCAGAGCAGCAGTAATGTTCACAAAATAACAGTTTCCATTCATCCCTCAAACAGCTGTTTAAGAGCTGACCTTCAGCACCTGGCGAAAAGCTTTAATGCTGCTATCAGCCACCAAACAGGAAGTGGAACAGACATAACCAGACATAACCAGACACTTCCAGACACTTCCAGACGCTCTCCCTGCTAGAAGATTCTGAAATGACAGCGTAATGTTAGTTTCAGGCATTAAACTGCAAAACGAACACTTTTAAAAGGGCAGAAAAAGCAAGTTTAGTTACAATGAGCTGTTTCTTGATGTTGAGAAAAGATTTTACAGAGCTCTTCTTCCCAGAGGACATTATTACAGTCTTGACATGGTTTCTGAGCAGAAGCCTATAGGGGTCTTAAAAGTCTAAAAAATAATTTAAAGAGAAGCAGCAAACACAACCGAGGTCTGTTGTGATTTCAGAGAGAACTGAAAAGAAAATTACTGAGATCTTAAAAAATATGAGCAATAAATGATTTTAAACATTTACATACTCTCCCAACATTCAAGTATTAAGTAAATTTGACCCCTTAAATAAACAAACAAAAATTTACCATTGCCCTTGGCAATACTGTTTATATACTTCTAATGTTTTAACAGTCTTTAAAATACACTGGAGTATTATGTAAATAAAAAAGATACATGTTCGAGTGTTACTAACATTAGCTGTGCAACAAGCATCATAACACATTGATCACATGACTTCTATGTAGCCCCGCCCACTAAACCAATCCTGTGCCACTTACATCAAACCTCAAACACCTTCTGATCGGTTGTGATTGTGTCATTGTTTTTTCAATTTCAAATTGCGCTTGGTTGAGGTTCGAGTTTGTAGTAAATCCACAGTGGAACACAACCAAAAAATCATTAATTTTCTGCTGTGGATTTTGCAATCAGATCAAATCAGTAAATACAATAATTGGAGCCTATACTGGAGCAACATGGTGAAAAGCAACAGCTCTGTTTGAGTTCTGAATCTTCACAGCAGCCTACTTTACATACACAGGCGCCTATCACTGGTTTACATATTTTTACATACATTTACATGTCATATTACGACCAAACGGATTTTAAAAGAAAATTCCTCATTGTCATGCTCAAAATAACATCTACTATAAATAGCTCCACAATGGTTCACTCAGAATAGCTTATATAGACAAAAGGAATTAGCAAACTTAGAGCAGAAATGGTGCTAGCATCAGCCAAAAGACAACTGTAATTGGCCATTTCAGATGTTTCCAGGAAGAGGTTTGTCACCTGGGTGTGTATCATTTATAAGAGCAGAGAAACTGTCTATCAAAGTATGATTTTCTTTAACCGCAGAAGATCCCTCATTTGCGAGCGCTGTGCAATCAAGCAATGTACCGGATTATGACCTACAAGCTTTAATATGAGTCTTATTGAGAGCAGGAGTGAACAGAAGTACATTCTGACCTGCACAAACCCGTCCAAATGAGCTCACGTTAATTACAGAGCGACAAACTCTATTGGCAGAAGTTGATTTTTGTGCTGAGAGGAGTCTAACCTTCCACTGTGGAGTTAAATACGAAACGTTCCCACCTCCCCATTCAACCATGTCATTCTGATGAGTGAGAAAAAACCCACATCACAGCCCCTGGCTTAGTCCATTTTCTTTCCTCCAAATAACCCTTGTAATCTCTGTACCAGTGATGAGCAGCTTTGAGGGGGAGACTAGCGCAGGTACTGAACAATAGCTTTTGCCAGACGGGTGGGATTATTGCGCTTCTGTGGGACTGACCGTTGTTTATATCAGTATTTGTGCTTTTGGTTTCTGCTGCAGGGAATGTTTGAGGAATGCTTTATCCAGAAATGGAAATTCTGTCCTTATTTTCTCACCCACACATTCCAAGCCAGTATGATGTTTTTTTTGTCATTGGAATAAACTAGATATGAACATTTTATCTGTAAATAACTCATATGGCTCATATGGCTATAGATATAATGCACAAGGCACAAGTCATATGGACTTTTTTAAGGTCATTTAAAGCAGGGATGGGCAAACTTGTTCCTGGAGGGCTCGTTTAGCTCCAACCCCGATAAAACTCATAGCCTTCTGTTAATCCTGATGTGTGAGCTAAACTTTCCGCATGCCTGACTTAAGTTTATTTATCATTCTTGTAACATTGTATGAGCTCCCTAACGATTCATCATTTCTATAAAAAAGCAGATGGATTCGGAACAACAAAAGGCTAATAATGATGTAATTTTAAATGTATAGGTGACTTTTTAATATATGTATACCTTTAAAATGTATACATTAAAAGCCACATACATTAAAAGATTCTAGCTGGCCTTCATCATCTGACTTCCTTGAGAAAAACATAAACTACATGTAATTCATACAAATGATCGTGTTGAGCCAATGAGAAAAAGGTTTATTTCTGAAATTACTAATAACAGCCATTAAACCAGTATTATAACAAGAAAAATTAGGAGTCCCTGACCTTAACAAACTGAAAGTATATTAATAAATCTCAGCACACAAATCCATCCTTGACATTATGAAAACATATCTATACATAAATGTAAATACATAATATTCAGTAGTCCTCATTAAAAGCCTAATATTTACAAATTAGTAGCCACTGGTTGGAGAGGTCAACTATTATTAGCAAAACAACAACCTGACATTTATTCCTGTGAATTAGTTGAACTGGTGTGTCAGTCTGTCTGGAGGCCTAAATGAACAGCATTAGCATTCCGTTGAGTATTTACACAAGTATTCTAACCTTGTCCTTGGCTCAGCATGAGCTACTGTCTCCACTTATCAACAAAAAGGCCAAATTTTTGACAGAAAGTGTCGCTGTACCTTAACATTCAACTTCAGATTGTCTATTGTACTAGAGACACTCTTCATCAAAAGTTATTGTATAAATTATGTATCTATTTATAGTCTGGTAATGTATTTGCATATGGCCTTATTATATATGCTGTATATGTTTTGTAAATAAACAAAACTATATGCAGAGTGTACACACAAAGTTCTCCTACATAGTTCTCAACAAAGTTTTACATAGTTAACAAACTTTACCAGGAACTTTTTTCCTGCCAACACACTTTTTAATATAAAACAAACAGCGCATGTGGTGACCCAACAAGGTGACCCAAATTTCAGACAAGAAAATTTACCAATATTTAAAGGCATCCAAAAAATAAAAAATATTTAAATTTTGTTGCTCACTTGGTTCTATTTTTTGTGATGTCACTCTCTTGACCACAAAATCATATTGGTCCAAAACCCATAACATTAAACATCAAATATCCTCTGATTGGCTGTGATGTATTGAATGTGAAGTGCACAATGCCACACAAAATGACAAACTTACGATGCTTCAATAATCTTCTGTTCTTTACACAAAGTATGACTTTATATATGAAAATATGTATGAAAATAAAACACCAGGCTAAGCTACTTCTATCCTTCCAGAATTCTTTCTTTTATGGTGGTTTTTGTCATGTTCAGAGCTTGACATGCCCTGGCCACTATATATTGTCATTGTGCAGAAAACAGAAAATCCAGTATTTTGCAAAATATATCCTTTTGCATTCCACAGATGAAAGAAAATCACACAGGTTTGGGCTGACACGGGGCGAGCAAATGATGACAATAGTTTTATTTTTTGAGTAAACTGTTTCTTTAACATTACGAATGCAACCGTCCCTGAACCTGTCAAATGACAGACATTGTAATTCCATATTTACCGCTCACCCAAAACGCCTCACACACAGTATGTAATTTTAGAGAAAAAAACTCTATTCGCCCAAAACCTTGAAAGCCAGTATCTCTTTTTTTCTGCCATTCCTTTTATATAAAAGCCACCCTCATACAATCACACATCTTTGTTTTCTAACTGCGGCCTGTGTAATTTCCTGCATTGAAGATGATCTTGCTTAGTCAATTACAATGTTTATTTGCCTTCAATAATAGGCAGTAATCCCAGACTGTGTAATAGATGCTGAGGGAAAAGAGTCTGTCAATAATTTGTTCAAACAAAACAAAACATGCAAACACGCACGTATTTATTTATAATCGTATTGAGAGATGCCTAAAAAATGCACTCGAAAACTTTGGATTAGACGCTGAAATCTGTTCTCTCATGCTTGTTGCCTCGGTGCGACTGGTATGCCAAACCAGCACAGAAATCGCAGTAGAGCTATAAAGAGTGTTTTGTCTCAGCCGTCGGAAGTTCATGGCTTGCATGAATAAGTATTTCAGAGAACACGCTCAAGATGAGAAGAGTGAGACAGACAAAACAATGGTGCTGCAGAGGGGGTGGGGCCGAGGCTGGTGGGGGCAAGGCTGGTAGAGTAGCTTGTTTTTGTA
>JAZGTK010017158.1:0-12393 GCA_036877625.1 Ambastaia sidthimunki
ATATTTGCATCATGTGCTAATTTGGCAGGTGTGGGAAAAATGTGAAATTGAAACTGGAAATGAACATAGCTGGCATTTTAAATTTCATTCCATCTATGCTATTTGATGCTGTTGGCAACAAATATGTTTGATGTTCATCATTTCTGTTGCAATCTTTCCAAAATAACCAATCTCTGGCATGCTTTCACAAAAAGGATATAGTTTATACATTTCACAGCAATAGCAAATTCTTCTTAAAGGAAGCTCTGGGAGATATTTGGAAACATGTGCAATAGTTACTGATGATCTGATCTCAGGTCCTGGTTCATCATGTGTTTGGTATGGACGTGGAGCAGGTGGTGGCGGCTTCAAAAAGCTGCTTGGTATAGCGAGTGTGGGCGAGAGAGCTCTGTGAGCTGAATACAGAAGCACTCAGAACTGGCTTGGATAACGAAAGAGGAAGAAAGAGACTAAGAGAGCATTGCAGATAGTGGATGTTGCAACCACAGCCTGAAATTCACAGCAGGTGTAATAACTGCTTTAGGGTATTATTGGAAATACATTTTTCAGAGGTAGATTTTTGTTTGCCTTTGAAAATGAGAGCGCAAAACAGCTTATACAAGATAACTTTATTAACACTGTGTAGCTGTCAACTTACAGCTAGCTTTTTAACAAACCCATGAGTCTTTCTGGTTACATTACACCGTAAAGCAATGACCTACAATATCCCATGGCCTTTATTGACTGGTGATATGCAGAGAAATTCTCTTATTGAACTACTGCCTGGAGAACGAATTGACCTTATCAAGGAGCATTTCGAGGACAAAATCTTTAAGATATTTATCTTAAATATAATGCTTGTACTGTATTAGACAGTATTCCATTTCAATATTGCAATGACAGAACATAATGTAAGGATTTCTTTAATACACTAAATGGTTTGAATTTTCAAAAACCATAATGTTTTCGGGGGGGAATATTTTGCTTTCTCACCTGTGAATCACTGCTGCATGTCAAACAGTCCAAGAGACATGATGCAGATGGCAAGTAAGTACAAAGAAGCCTTCCTAAATTTCAAATCTGTGAATTGGTTCAGTTTAGTCAATCACTTGTCATGCACAACCATAAAGAGATGTTCTTTCAGGCAACTCAAATCAGCTGTTTGCTTGTTAAAATGCAAGCCTTGTTGGAGGTGGCGTTATTTCATGAATTGCATGTTAATAAGGACATGGAAATTTCACAGACGCAGAATGCTGATGCTCTTTGTAACTGAAATATTTGATTTTGATTTGCATTGTTTCGTTTTCCATACCTTTTCGGTAACCATGCATTTGACATAGATTTTCTCTTTTCATGCAAGAGGAAAGGGGAGGTTCTTTTAGGCAACTTAAATCAATTGTTAAGATGATGTTTGTAAGTTAAAATGTAAGATTTATAAGAGTGGAAGTATTGAGATGCATGTCAATGGTGTGTGGGGCAAGTTCTTTTCTAGATCTCTTCATTTCACACGAACTATTTTAGAAACTCATTAAACTGCCCCTAGTAAGAAATTGTGCAGACAAATGAAATGAAACAATCTTTTTGGTGAAATGGATTTCAACAATAACATACATAGAAACTCAGTTCACTTGCCACCTGTTCATTTACATTTATGCATCTGTCAGATGCTTTTATCCAAAGCGACTCACAGTGCATTCAAGCTATACATTTTATCAGTCCATGTATTCCCAGGGAATTGAACTGGTTGAAGTTCAGGAATGCCAAAAAAACATCTTTCATCCTCCTGTTGCAGACATCTTTCTGTAGCATATTTATTAATAATAGTTCTTCCAACAACCATTATTGTTGTTAAACTATGAATTTACCTTCTTTTCAAAGTCACTTATATGACACCTATATTAACAATTATCTATGTAATACAGCCCTAGAACAAAATTTCTATCAAGTATATTATTAACCCAATCCATAATCGATTGTATATGAATTGTCGATGAGAATGTGCTACAAACATAACTACTGCATTACTACCCCTTATATTTAATCTGTAATTGATATACATATACCATATGTATATATTATATTTGCACACACACACGCACACATAATGTATTTGTATGCATATATATTTATTTGTATATTATGTACATGTCATATATATATGTATAATTGTCATATCAGGACCAACAAATATGTTGCACTTCTACAAAAAGCACCAAACTGTGTAACACAATTCATCAAGGGTTTATAACAAAAGACAGTTCAATGGAATACTGCTAGATAGCAGTGGCTGCTTAGTTAGCTAACTTCCAGTAGCAGTAGACATTGAAAGATAATCCTGAGAAATACTTAATTTATGCCTGAACTATTAAATGAATAAATTACTATTAAATTCTTTTCTACTCCTTGAAATATTTATATGCATGAAATCTAAACAATGTTATCATACTCTTTCATTGTCTGCAAACATTTGTATTTATTCACAAATCCATCAATTTAGCTTAAACAAAATGTGTCGACCTGCAGTGAGACCTGTTATTCATCTAAACTAATTAGCTCTAGTTAATTAAATCAAGTCTTCCAGGCAAAATGAATTGTTGCTCTTCTCCTGATTGTATTGATGAATATGCAACACAATTCAGTTTGATTATACAACCTGAAATGTTATTTACACCATTTAAAGAGTTTGAAAGACTGAATAAATCATAATAGAAATAAGCAGTATGAAACAATATTTTGCAGGCTTTCATTGTTTCCAGCTTTCATTGCTTTTGCAAAGCACTAACATGTCCTATTTTCTAGTAACAGTAATTGATATTCGTGAAGTAGCATCTCCATTAAATACAAGAACCTACAGTCCACAGCTGAACTTATTGACAGTATTGCACATATTTTTGGATCAAGCCAAACCACATGGGCCAGTTTCGCTGTACCGCAGTATCTATCTCCTCCTGTGTGAAGCCCCTCCGGTGACCTGTGATAAATCGTGTGTTGGGCCTTGTGAGGATCTCCAAGGACAGAATTAGATCGGTTGGCAAAAGTCAGCAACTCATGAAATATGGAACAAGCCTCCATTCATCAGCGGGGCTCAGGGAGGATTTACCTGTGAGCCCAGGTTTGTATGCTGGCATGCAAACGAAGGCATCACTTTATACAGGTGATGTGTCGGAAGGGACAGGTTAGAGCAACAGCCAGTGGGCATGAAGCGCATAGCCACAGGGGTTATAGTAGCACTGTGGAGGGGATCTGTGTTTGTTTACTTTTCTGTCCTCTGTCCCACTGAGCTTCATCCATGATCCAATGTGCTTTATTGTGCTTGTGCTCAACAAACAATGAAACGACGAGGATTCCTTTGAAGCCCCTGTTCACACATTCACCCAAAGCTTTTTTAGGACATGGAATGGTTTCACCTGAATGTAGGGTGAAAACAAGGAGAGCAGAGACCACCAAATCTCTGGTTTCCTGGGGATTTGATATGCTTTCTATTTCTTATCTGCTGTCAGTCTTGTTCATGGCAGCTGTGCAAAGATTTGGGAGGTGATATGAGAGAATGATTCATGAAAGGCATTCTGGATAGAGTTATGGAGGCTCAACAAAACTGTCATTGGGTCTGATACCGCAGTTTGTTTAACCATAAAGTTGACCTTTCCAACAACTGGAAACATGGTATCACCCATGTAAAAATGAATGAGAGATATGCTGGATAAAACATTCCAATTGTTTTCTTAACAGAAACAATTTATTTTCTGGTTTCTGTCTTTCTCTGCTTCAAAGATTACTTTGAATTTTACTTACTAATTAGTAATGGAATATGCCTTTCCTTGTGAAATATGAAAAATAAATAGACGTGACTTTTTAAAGATATCTTTAATATCTGTAACAATGTACCATTGTGAAAAGCGCTTTATAAATAAACTTGAACTTGAACTTAATTTGTGTTAACAAATTGAAGTTTCTTTATGGTTTTCTGTGACAATCAAATCATGCAACAGTGTATCATTTCGTTTTTTAGGGAACCAAGGTTATATGTTACCAAGAGATGTTCCCTTTCGAGGGGATTCAACACTGTGTCTGGTTTGATGCCATGGGGAATACAATACCAACTGTGCCAAGCACAGGAGAGTGGCTACTTCAACAGGGTTAATGTTGCACAACCCCATTCGTGTACTGCTGGTGACAAAAAGACTCTCGTGCCACTGCCCAAACACAAGCCCCTGTTAAAAAAGCTTACACTAGACACACCAGTCTCCTGGGCTAGTATTGGAACCCCAACAACACATGCCATTGACCCAGCTGTGTAAAGGCTTGACATTAAAAAGCCATAAGCCAGATGTCCAAAAGGAGCAAAGGACCCTCTGTAGTAAGGGTGTCAGACGCACTTAGCCCCAAGCACTGACATTGGAAGGGAGCTACTAGAAAGATGGTTCCAGCCACGTAACCATCATCCTTTAACCAAGCTCTAGAAAGAGACAAGGACTTTCTATGGTAAAAGGTGCTACTCAGCACATGCCTCCCAATACAGACAACTGTTAATAATATTTTATAGTATATATACAAGAAGGTGTTTGATGTGGGATTCAAACACAGTTCTTCTAGGTTAGCGTCATTACACCATCCATGAATGCCACTGGGCCAGCTAGGCTGCTTTGGGGGAATGGAGTACTACTGTAGCACTAGCTGCTACCATCCAACATGCCATCTCCTTTGCCTGACAGAATGTGAAAAGGTTGAGGACTGTGTATCCTCCCCCCACCAAAGGGGGAGGGTACAACTTTGTCAATCTTTGGAAGCTATATAATGAAACCCAATATAAATCACCAAGAGGGCAAAAACCCCCACCAAGTGCCCAAGGGGGTGCTAAAGAGGGGATTCAAACCCAGGTCTGCTGTGTTCAGCAAAGGCAGGCTGACCATTACACTACAGGAGAATTTGTCCTTGAGGTGCTCGTCCAGCCAGGAAAGCATTTGGGGAAAAGAAGCCCTGTACTGGATTCAGCTTTTAACTTGACCCGTAGGTTCTGCCTTCCAAGGGGAGCCATTAAAATCTGGCTTCAACCACTTGAAACTGTGGTCCAAGACCGAAACCTAAACTCCAGATATACAACACGGGGATGTAAAAATACTTTTCCTCAAAGAAGGTAAATAAAAAAGAGAAATGATTTCTCGTGTGATTTCAAGAGGATCTGGGAGCATCCATTAAGCGTTAGACAGTATTCTAAGTTGTTAAGTGTGAAAGATTTTGGTCCAATAATTAAAACTTCTGTTTTGTCTGAATTTAGTAAAGACAGTCATACAAGTTTTAATATCAACTATGCATTCTGTTAGTTTGGTGAATTTACGTGTCAGCACAGCAGTGAAGGGTAGCATGTATAAGGTGAAAAGCAAACACTGAGCCCTGCAGCACTCCATACTGAACTTGTGATCGATATGACACCTTTTCACTCCTAGCAACAAACTGGAATCGGTCAGATAACTATGATATAAACCATGCCACTGCAGTTCCATTTATGCCAACATAATTTTCAAGCCTATTTAGGAGGTCAGTACTATCTGTGGTCAATAGTAGGCTGCATTAAGGTTGAGTAGCACGAGAAGAGAGATGCAATCACAATTGGCTTACAGGAGCAAATCATTTGTCATTCTAATAACAGGAGCAAATCATTTGTCATTCTGATAACAGCAGCTTCTGTACTGTGATATAGTTTAAATCCTCACTGGAAATCCTTGCAGATATMGTTTCTTTCCAGAAAAGAACATATCTGTGAGGATATCACCTTTTCAAGTAAAAGGTAAATTTGAGATGGGCCTGTACTTTACTAGTTCCTTGGAATCAAGTTGTGTTGTTTTATAAGAGGTCTGATAACAGCCAACTTGAAAGTTTTTGGAACATATCTCAACACCAATGATGAGTTAATGATACTATGCAAAGGATCTATAATTTCAGGAAGCATCTCTTTCAACAGGCTAGTAGGTATAGGTATATTTGTTGTCTTGTTGTCAGTTGCTTCTTGGGCAAACTATGATGCACTGGTATGATTGTGTAGTAGGCAATGTTTATAATTTTCCTGATAGTACCTATTTTGTTATTAAAGAAATTAAAAACTGACTGTAAACTGTCTGAAGCAGCTGTTGCTTAATTTTTTTTTAATATCCATTGTATCAAATACATATTTTTAGTTTTCTACTAAAGATTTTAAAGTAAGCAGATCTGGAGTTTTTTTAAGGCCTTTCTGAAATTTGAAACACTCTACTTCCATGCTTTATGGAATACCTCTAGTTTTGTTTGCTTCCAGTTATGCTTCATTTTCCAGGCTGCTGTCTTTAGGGTGCGTGCCTGATACAGCATGGCGCTGGAGTGCTGTCCTTTCATCCAAAAGAGTTTACTCTAATTGCAAGGTCAGTAAATGTTGAATGCTGTATGAATAGGTGGTATGAATTCTAAACATATTTTGGGCTGGGCTATGGGCCAAGCTTTGAAGTTTGTCCAACAACACACAAGGGGGCCAGCATATGCTCTTCCCTTTAACAAAATAAAATGTAGTACTTTGCATAAACTCTTCTCTAGACATACATCCTAACATCCTGTTATTTTCTTGTCTTTGAAAACATGCAAGAACTAAGTCCTCAGACACTAAATATTCAGTCGCTTTAATGTGAAATCCTCATGGAAACGTCCAAAAACAAAGCAAATGAGCGCATTTACATTGCTAATGTGTTTTCAGGGCTTAACCACCAATCTGCATGTATGCAGGACTTATGAGGCAATGTTAAATAAATAAACAAACAAATGGGTGATCCATCTTCTCATGGGTCATGAATATGTCATTTAATCAGTTGTAAAATCCAGGTCATAGAACCCTCTACCATTGGTTTTGACCCAAAGATTTAAAGGCCTAAAAGAAAAAGATTAACCTTACTGTTAAGTTCTTAATGTGTGTGATGGCTTTGCTTCAAACATCATGCGTTGAGGTCAGCGAATGTTACTGAGAGAGACCTTTTTTAAAAAAAAATTGGAAGTTGGCATTGTTTGACTTATTTCTTATAAAAAGCTTATTTCCCCCGTGTTTAATTTCATTGCTCACTGTGATTGATCTGGAAACAAGATTATTTTTTGCATCTTTACCTGTGTAATTAGCAACACAATCTCATGACAATTCATAACTAATTTATGTTGTAGAGAATTGGTGGCTAATTCATATGAATTTGTATTATGTCTAATTCTTCATATACATTTGTACAATCCCTACATGTTTTCATATGATCCATTTTGGCCCCAGTGACAATTATGTTTAGAGATGGGGTTGGGGTGGACCTTCATGCTTGCCTTTTATACTAAATTGATGTTTTTGGATGATTCACAATGTATGATTTCATATGATTTTGCCACCTCATGTTTTTTTTTGTATTTTTTTTTGTTTAGAGTGGGCTTAACTTGTTTAAACTTGTTTAAAGCTCATTTAAATTTCTACCCCATTCTCTTAGGTTTAATTTGTTGTTGCACGAAACCTGTGTCTGTGAAAAAGAGTTCAGTGGAAGTACTTTGAAGTGGCAAAACACAACTGAAAAGTGGCAACAATTAGCAGCATGTTGCTATGACTTTTTTAAGAATTAAGGAGCCATGTAATTTAGACTGTTGCTGTGTATGTAATATTGGACTTTTGTTGTCACTGCAAAATGTCAGAAAAGTATTAACCCTCACTTTGAATAATACATAGTTATTGCAGTATCTTAGGCAATCAATTATTTAAGATTGTTCTGCTCCTATTGTGCTATTGTCCTATTTCTCAGCTGTGGTGGTGATCGTCATATCAGTACAACTAAAATATTGGTGCTTTAAAGCTTTGCAAATTTAAAGTGTACCCGCGACTACAGAAAACAGAATTGGGACGTGAATAATGATTTCTGTGTGTGTGTCTCCAGTGCATCTTTGTTTCTTCTGTTACAGTGCAGATAATCAGTTTCCCCCATTTTTGTCACGTGGCCCATCAAAAGACAACCTGTCCCCCATATAGGTCATTTGTCAGGTGCTTTCATCCATAAATAAAAGTAATCCAAGTAATCAAAGTATCTGCCAAATGTATAAATGTCAATGTATGTCCATTGTGTGAATTGGGAATCACCAGATAGAGGGTGCTTAATTTTAACGTAACTATAGGTCATAATAAGCTGCATAATAAGTTGTATAAATAACCTATTGGGTCGTTCTCTCAAACGAATTTTGTAAATGTAAATGTATTATTTTTTGTACTAGTAGCTCATTCTGGTTTGTTGAGTAGCAAAATAATTCGTATTTACATATAGGTAATTATTAGAACAATAATAATTTTGGAATCATACTGTATATGTAACCATTAAATAAAATCAAACTTTCAAAACTTGATCTGGCAGGTTGTGTATGTGTACCAAACACACTATATCTGTCTGTAAAATGGCACAGAAGTTTATTTTTTTTACATGTACTTTAAATTCAATGTGTAATGTCTTTATTATCCTTATTTCAGAATCTGATTCAATTCAGAAAACAGATGTGGATAGACAACTTGGAAAGGTGTGTTTGAACAGGTGGCTAATATTCAGAATATTCACTACTACCCCAGCTCAATTTACTTTCTACTTTGTGTGTCAGCTATAACCCCCAACCCACCACAATATTAAGCCAGGACTGCAATAGGTGAAAATAGTATTATCTTCCATCTCCGTTATCATTCTTTCCAGTTCTGTGTTTGTGTGATTATCTTCATCTAAGGGATATTTTTACGAGCAGGCGAGCACAGCCTTTTTGTTGCTATTTTATAAAAAGGAAGCAGTAAACAAACACGTAAAATGCTGCCCATTGCTCAGTCATCACCAAGAAGATGAAATTGTTGTTGTCATTCGTTGATGAATAAATGAGGCATATGAACATGCTAAAATCTACATTGACATAATAGTGGCTTTGACATTTCTGATAGAGATCCAATATCCTAGGGGAGAAGAGGGTGTTTTCACTTGACTGCTCTCATCCATCACTGCAGTCCAAAATGAGATTTGAAAAAGTGCTTCTGTGGAATGGTGAACAAAGGAGCCCGTACCATTACTATTCTAAAAAGGAGGCTGGCTCGCCTTCCTCATTCTTTTTTTGTTTCTTTGCACTTGGCTGCCTAAAACAGCGATTTTTCCAGAAAAGTGGTAAGTATGGTGCTGTGACTTGCGTGAAAGCATACTTTGAAAAAAAAGAAATAGGATGTCAAAGTCACTTTTATCCTCTGCTATTTAAAGCAGTCTCATATACATTACCTCAAAAGAGAAAAGTAATAAAAACATATTTATTTGCAAATGATTGGATATGCCATCCATTAACACTTTTCATTCAGAGCACAAAGATGATATAGCCAATTATATAATGAAGTCAATGCACACTGTCACTTTTATAGCACAGTGTTTATCTATATGAGAAGAAAATGCTGAGCAGTGCTTTCTTGTGAACTTTTGAATCATTGCAAGAAGTGAAGCGTGCTCAGCAGGTGTAATGGCAGCCATACACACAAATATGAGCCTTGTGTATCCTAGTTTCTGATCGCTTTATCCCCTGGGTTGAAGTTTGTATAGTAGAGTTTTTAGACTGTGACAGCCTTTAAAAAGGTCCTTGCAAAGTTACCTGCATGCTTTTAAACTTTCTGTATACAATCATACAAAACCCATCAGCCTGAACTTTTTCAATTCAGAAGAATCCTCTGTGGAATAAGGGACTATTACATGTAGAGTTTACCATTACACATAGACCACCACATATGGTGTGGAATATAAACAAACACTATTAGTTACAAAAATCTATAAAGAATGGGGGATTAAGTTAAAAATCAATTTCCCTGGAAACCTGAAATTTATCATGGCACTTGTTGAAGTGCAAGTTAAATAAAATTAAACTAATAAGTTAAATAAAATTAAACTAATATTGGTAAAAATTGGTCTTGCTAAAAAGTAATTGGTCTTGCTAGCAGAGTTAGCATAGGGTTAGCAGCAGGCTTAAGGTTGTGCTATACTTCACTTTTATGATACTGTATGTTCTTTGTTTGACTTATTGAGAAATGTGTTAGCCTCTGGCTGGCATTTCTTTGTGCTTGTACTGTATCTTCTCAACACCCTGGCTGGCTCTGTGTGAGTCTCACATGAAGAGCTAAGGAGATTAAGACTCTGCTTTGAGGGCTTAGAGCAGCATTAGAAGGTCTCAGCCATGCGAGAGAGTCACCCTTTAACACCAAAGCATATCCCACCATTTGATCTCAAAGGAGGCAACAACTGACCCTATCTACTTCTCCTTGGTCAATCACTTTCCTCTTGTAATCACTCAACACAATCCAAGGGGGCGATTCTACAATCATAATCCCAAAAGATGGGAGCACCATTGCCAAGTCATGAATCACTGCTTAGTAGAGTTTAAAAGGTGCCTGTGAGGAATGCTAAAATGTGCAGAAATTCGGGCTAAGGTTTAATCTGGTGTAATGACCTGATTGAAGACCTTTGATAGAGTCACTCAGTAGTGTCACTGGCCCAACCCAAAGCCAAAACCTCTGACAGGGCCTCAGGTAAACATTTTAGATTTAATCACATGGTTGGCCTTCACAGATGTAACCTGTGATTTGGATTCCTGTCACACCTCATTTTTGTTAAAAGATAAAAAAAGTTTTGAGACTGTGTCTATGTCATTCTAACTGGGGCAAGACTGTAAAAGGGCCAGGATGGCATTTATCCACCCAGACTGAGGACTGATCCTCCCAGCTGCGAGAATATAGTAATGGTTTTAGAAAATAAAATAAAGTGCCTTTTTTCACACACCAAATAATCAGTTTAAATACACATATTGCATCATATTTCTATTCTATGTCTTCAGTAATGTATTTTTATTTCAGACAGGAAAACTTTGATTATGACACACTGGATGGCAGTGGGGCTGTGCAGATGCAGCTTTGCAGATCAGCTTGGTCCATCTATAAGGAGTTCTACTTCCAGCACTACCAATAAAAAAATACTTGATTCTCCAACTATTCTGCAATTGTACATTCGGCTGTGTGAAATGAGCAAATATTGACCAATAAAATGTAAGGAAAAGGCTACATTTTCTAATTCACATAGAAGTAATTATATACAGTATTGATGTTATTTATTTTTTACTGAAGTCCACCTCCTTCAAGTTCCAGGCCTTGCCTCCAATTCTATCCACAAATCAGTGCTTTTAAATCAGTGCTTTCACAAATGACTTATTTTTAAGTTACACATAGTATAACGTTAAGGTTATAAGGTTATGGTCCTTATTCAGAACTTTTAGGATAATATTATAATTTAGGATATGTGACATGATTAATCACTGTCAAAACAAAAATGAGTGGCTTTGGTATACAGATGAAGGTTCCCATGATCTTTTTTTACATGTTTCTTACCCTAAAGTCCTTATTATCCAATGACCGCCTTATCAATTCTGCTGTATGCAGAGGAAAAACAATTTGGAAGGCTTAACGTTCATTAGTGTCCTTTGGCACTCGGGGGAATATCTCCTGAATTTTAAGTGTTTCTTACAATAGCCGCTACCGCCCAAGGTTTAAAAGAAAAAAAAGAAGAGAGTAATTTCATTATGCAGATCCATATTCAATATTCTCTGTAATAGCTGAGGATTAGTGAGACAGGGTTAGCATCTATTACCTTAGAAATTCCAGATGCAGAATTGACCTCTATGGCTCAGCAGTATTAATCAGCAGCTGTTTGGTCAGTGTAAGTGTAAGACAGCATTGGTTACATATTTACCCTTCTATAGAATAATTGGAAGGTGCTTTAGTCAGTGATAAACTTGTCCTACCTTGGGTGATCTTGTCCCTTGAAAGTGAAAACTGAAAGTGACATGTTTTTGTCGGTAATGGTTACCCATAACCGAAATGTGACCTCTGCATTTAATCCATCACTAGTGAGGAGTGAACACACACCTGGAGCAGTGGGCAGCTATCACTGCAGCGCCCGGGAAACAATCGGGGATTAGGTGCCTTGCTCAAGGGCACTTCAGTTGCTACCTGCCGGTACTGGAATCGAACCAGCAACCTACTGATCACAAGCCCGACTCACTAATCAGTAGGCCACAACTGACATAAGACAATGAGTATTAATCCCTATCACTAGACAACTAATAAAGCCATTAGCGTGAGTGGCAAACATCATCAACAAATGAAAGTCCAGCTGCTTTAATAAATTCCTTAGACATTCTGCAATAATTTGGACAGATGAAAATAAATTTACTGTTTAAACTACTTTATTAGACCAGAACCTTGGCTGGTGGCTAATATTTAGAGACAGGCTTGTGGACAAAGGGGGTTTGAGTCTGGTATAATATTTGCTGATCCTAAACCTCTTACGCAACCCATTTTCCTGTTCTCTATAAAAAGTATTAAAATTA
>JAZGTK010017159.1:0-12393 GCA_036877625.1 Ambastaia sidthimunki
AATAGTAAAATACAGTAGAGTAATAGAGTATATAAATTACTGTAGTAAATATGATGAGGAATTAAAAATTCATCTAGAAAAGGAAGTTTTTCTGTCTGTTCCTAAATTCTAACTCTAGATGGCAGCAAAGTCCTTTGAATTTAATACAGATTTTTTAGCTCTTGATAGATGGATCTTTAAAATTACTGTGGTGGAGTATAAGAGGAAAAGACATATATTGCAAACATATATATATGTATTGCAAGCATATATATTGCACATATATGATCAGCAGATGTATCATGTTAAACCTAAATTTCCATCATCCTAACAGACCTACAGAACCTGAAATATTTTCACTTCATATGTCTGAGGAAAAACTAAGCTGTATTCTAACTAAAAAAAGAATCTGATTTATTTAAAGGGGATAATTGTGATCGTTCTGTTGTTTGTTTATTCTCTGCATGTCTCTGTCCGTGTTGCTGGTTGAGGTGATTTGCCCAGCAGCGTGAGGCCGGTCGTTATGTCTGCGGGGGGTCAGCAGAACCAGTGTGGGGAAACAAAATTAATCCTCGTGGCTCCAGGTTATGGCAACAGGTCAGGAGTTTATTGATTAAACGTCAGCTATCCAGGTGAATGTGATTCGTAACTCTGAGGAGGCCTTTCCGCACGATCCATCACGTAATATCCAAGAGGAAGATTAAAGCCTGTACAACAGACTAAACAATTCCAGACAGGATGGAATTTTAGCCAAAGTTTTGCCAATAAGTTTGAATGTACAACGACTTTTTATCCAACCACCCACAGTCATGTTGCTCAGAGGTTGCAGTATCATAGCTCAGCAGATTGTTTGATGTATTAGCATTGTCTCAGTTTGTTCTTAAAATGGCTTTAAAGGAATAAAAATAGACACAAATAAGATATTTGTTTAATCTTCAGAATGTATATACTTTACATAATTGTCACCAATAAACGTAGGGTAGATAATTTTGGGGAAGCTAGCTTTGAAAGTATAGCCCAATCATTTGGACCAAATGCAGTAACTGGATGAGCATTTTATGGTGGTTTTAAGTGCCACAGAAGAGAAACAACTGAGAAAAAGACCTTTGTTCCCTATGTCCATCTATCTCTCTGTCTTAAAAGGAGAAATAAATATACAAATAAACAGACATAAATGTATGGTTATCTAGCAGTTCAACATAGTTGTATTGTGTAATGTCAGAAGACATAATTGTTTAGACAGCCACCCGTTACCACAAGAATGACACACAGGGCATAATAAGACAATTTGATTGACAAACGTACTTCAAGACCCAAGGTTAATGGTGTTGACTCAGAAACCATTCAAAGGGTTAAGGACTGGTATGAGAGTTCTGAAGATCATGCTCTCTTTGTCAAATTAAACCCCCCTGTCGAATATGTGGAGCAGAGCTGGAGGCCGCACGGGCGTCCTCAGGGTCATGCAGAAGTTATCCACTAACTCCAGCTGTACAGAGGATCTGCTACAAGGGATAGCAAAGCCTTGTTTAGCCCAGCAGCACCCACAGAGCCTCAGTTGCACGGTTTCTCTAGCCTAGGGGTGAGTTCACAGGGCATAATGGACACTGTGGTCGCTCAGAGCACTGGGTGACATGTAACCTTGCCCTGTCACCACCCTCACCAGTGTGTCAGCTGATGTTAGACTGATTGACGTTGACCCGCCACTCAGACTCCCAGGGTTTAGCGGCGCTGTATAACCTCGCCCTGAATGTTCACCAGGCTGAGGACATTGGAAGCAGGGCATCCTCAGCTGTGTCCTACAAGGCCAAGCGCTTCTGTCGTGTTATAAGAATTACAAATGCCTGCTTTGATTTGTAGATTTTTTTGGCATGCACATTAGCATACAACATGACTGTAGCAATATTTAGTTTGTTTGTCTGCTGATTTTATTCTTTTTTTATTCGTTCAAAGGTTTACTTTGTTTATGTGTTTTTTTTTCCTTCTGAGGAACTGAAATGTAAGGTGACATTTGGTCTGATTCAGAGGGTTTAGTGTTCTACAGCACTGTCGTGATCTCCAGGTTTACGTATTTTTTCTGCCGTTCTACTTTCTCTGAAATTTGTATTTAGCCCCTTTTGACAGAGCCTTACTGTGCGAAAATATACTGCCAGCTTTTATAAGAACACAATAGAGTAGCATAGATCAAATGTGCACTGAGGATCGTGTCCTAATGTACATTTGTTACTTGAAGGGACCGTTGACAAAAAAGGAAAATTCTATTATTATTTTTACACCTTCATGTTGTTCCAAAACTATATATTGTTATTTTGTTCTGTGGAACACACACACACACGCACACACACACACACACACAAATATATTCATATAGATTTAAAAGTACTTTTCTTTTACAGTTTTACTTTAGCCAATTTTACAAGAAGATCAATATTTCAAACCACTCTTTGTTTACACTATTTTGCCAGCTTTCCCATTTGTAGGAATCTTCAAAATAAAACACCAACAAGTGGGGTGATTTGGAAACACAAGGCAGAGAAGAATTAAACATGGATGACAGCAGAGAGAAGAAAAATGTCATTTCCAATAATATCTAAGTCTGTCTGCCATTAAAATGTGCAATGACCCGCGCTGCATACAAAAATGATATCATGAACATTAAGTTCCTAAGTTAATGTTGTGTGCTGTGCTGGGCACACAGAGCTGCCAGTGTGCACTGAGAGCGTGCTTTTAATGTGCTACATGCCCCTACTTCCTCTTTCCCACAGGGATTTCTTCTGCTTTTACAGCACACTGCCAACATGTTTTTTTTGATTGCAAAGTTCATGCCCTGAATTAAATGGCCTCTTTAAGAATGGACTCTCAATAGGTTAAAAGCTCTGTGACACTGCTCTTACTAGCACATAAGATATGCACACAGGAAGTGTGCTAGAAAGTGCACGTAAAGGAGGATGATAAACACCTTGCATTTTATTGTGGCCAAGTGTAAATGTTATGACTTAGCTGGAGGATCTTGTAATGTTTAAATAAACAGCATTATAGCTGCATATTGTTCAGTACACATCTTGCAACATAAAAGAAATGGTCATAAATCATATATATGGTGTAATCAGTTATATAGTGAATATGTARCTCAATGTGGTAGAATTGCAGGTTYGATTCCCAGAAAACACATACTGATTAMAAAAATGTATATGTTGATTGTATTGATAGTTGCTTTGGATAAAAGCATCTGCCAAATACATAAACTTAAACATGCAAAAACCTCCTTTTCACATTTTAATATACACTATGTTGCATTTGTTTACATTACAGTATCACAGCCTTATATGTCAAATGTGTTTGGACATTACTGTACTGTGGATGCGTAAAGTTTGTATTTTAGATTTGGTTTATGAATAAGACATATGAACTCCTAAGAGCAGGGCTAATGTGCTCAGTTTCAGCCCTCTATCTTCTATCTTTGTTAAGCTGATTAATAATAAAACAAAGAGAATCATTCAGGGTGATGTGACTTCTTTCTTCTTTGTTCTGAATGCACTAATTCACACAGAGTTCAACTGAATCCTGTGCAGGTTAAGGGCTGCTTGTAACATGCCGTTGAGGGAGAGAAATCGACGAGGTACGAGAGGAAGGTGGGAACTATTGAACCTGTAATGGTTTGTACCCTCTGTGAGAGTTCATACCAAAGTTAGATGCATCACTGGCTTCCTTCTTCATTTGACAGGACGTGAGTTTGTTCTGACCTGAGGATTTTAATAATGTATATTTATCACACTGAACCTCTCCACAGCCAAGACTCCCGCCTCATTTTAACCACCACATAACCTCTTCGCTTCTATCTGTACATTACAGTTCAGACCAAGGAAAACATATACCTTAAAATATTAATCTCTTCTGTGCCGAGAAGGTCCTTATTCGGTCCCTGGCACATGACAACGACAGCCAGCTTGTACAGTAACAAACAGTCTTCTGGGTGGTGTTGTACAATCTCTGTTTCAGCCTCGGTGAAAGTTATGCTTACAATGGGACCAGTTAGTATAATTTACATAATTAGACACAAACATAGAGCTGTAATCCATACGGTTGCATTTCAGCTGTGACCGTGCAATGCAAGCAAGCATGTCCTATGTGGCCATCCTGTATCTTGCATGTAACTTGTTAGGAAATCTAGCTTTTAAGTAATTTTATGTTTTATAACAAGTCAAAATGGTTTCATTTTATTGAGTGATTTCTTTTCATTCATACAAAAATAATCAGCATAAAAACACCCTGCGCTTGTGGCATCATCTTTCACGTTTAGCCAGCATTTCACAAAATAATACCCTAATTTCAGCCACCACTGCTTTTCCCCAAAATATACCTTTACCCTTAACATCTGTTTTTCCACTTTCATTTGCAGCACAGCTCCAAAAAAGTGTGGGTTGTGGGTAAAAGACCTTTAACACGATTCAGGAAAGGATGAAAGACCGGTCATGGTAGACGGCACGGTTGTGGGGGAGGGGACGTGTGAGAAATAGACAGACAGAGAAAGAGAGAGAGAGAGAGAGAGAGAGCCCAGAGCTTTGGATTGTCAGAATCAGTTGAAATGAAGAAAATTCTTGCATGAAGACACTCAGTGCATGTGTCCTTTGAATGAACCAGTGGAAAATAGGAGGGAGTGATGTTGCTTTGGAACAGATGATTGTAATCCATGTAATCCATATTGAAACATCTTTAATTCTCACATGAGATCATTGATTGAACTGACAAAAAGCCAAATGGCAAGTTAAATCATCTCGTGATTATTATGTGAATTTGATGGATTACAAATTTTTTTTTAAAAATGACAAGATGTCAAATAATCTGAAGTACGTGACTGATAACACATGCATTGTTTTCACAGAAACATGGTATTCATCATTTCCTTGTAATTGCATTGCACGCCCTACAGCATTCTTAAGAATTCACATCAAAATCATAACAAAACAGGTTATATTCACATGATTGCTTAGCAGTACGGTTTGCACAAAATGAAAAACAACATATATAATAACATATACAAATAAATGACATACAAAAAAAGAAAAGTATGACATTCCATTTAAGCTGTTGTGAGACAATTTGTCTTTCTGCCTCTATGTATTTGGTGCATTTCTAACACAAACATGAACTTACCAATGGCACAAATTTGAGGGGAATTATCTGTTTGTCTGACCAATTGGCAGATGGGGGAGGCTTGTTTGGGAAGCCTATTTAAAAAAAGTAATTATTTTTGTAGTTCTATTTGGTGCCAATAGTGGCACATAAATTATAAATGACACATTTCTGCAAATTAATTTGTGCTCCACTGCACTCCCCAAATTGAATTGCAAAAATAAATATTGTTGCAACAAAGTTTTGCCTCACATTTACTTATCACTTCTTCTGCCCCACCCCCAATACATCATGCGCCATCCAAACAGGAAGTCCTACCTCAAACATGATTAGTTGACCCAGACACTGACATGTCAGACCACTCAAACAAACATCACACAATAGTCACTTTTCAACCTATAAACACAATAGTCACTTCAACCTATATAAATGGCTTATCTGTATCCTTTTTATACACCAAACCTTCAATTTGAAGGTTAATTGAAATCAGAAACGTTTTATTGCTAGTTCACCAAGGAGGACCAACTCAACTGTAAGAGGGCAAAATACACCATCCCATCTATAGGAGCAGTTTTATAATGGTTCATTGGTGTCCATGAACTTCTGTAAGTAAATGGGAATAACATATGCCAAAAAGTTATATGTTTTTCTACAGAGAACTTGTATTCACGTGTGTGTGTGCGTGCCACAGATGCAGTCTATTAGAAGCAGGGCTGCTATTAGCAACACAGCCTTCTTCTGAGGTGACAGGTGTTGGCAGGACCATATTCCCAGCACCTTGATGAGTCTGACATCTCATCGCCCTGAGTAAAAAAGCCATCACACATTACCAAATGACAGAGGCCTATTTACCAAAGACCTAAATATGGCTGCTTTGAAGCTGAGCAAGATGTTGTGGAATTGTGGGGCTTTGATTAAAGAACACACCTCTGAGTATATATACTTTATTGTACTGTATTTATAACTGTGACAAATATCAATGAACAAATATCAACACCACCTCCGTTTTATCTATAAGCGCTCCTTAATCAGACATTAAATAAAGCAGCACGCCTGACAAATGATGGACAAGGAGGAGGTGTGTGTGTGTGTGTGTCCACAGAGACTCCGCCCATTAACTGGGCCAAACCCATTTAGTATTCACTTGCTTTTACACCACACCCCTTATAATTTGAACACTGTCTTATGAACAATTTAATCCTGTTGTTTTAAACATTTAAAGTTTTTATGTTTAAATAACTCTCAGAGGCCTGTTGCCACAAAACTGTGTGTGTTCGCTCACCTAAATAATAAAATAAATAATAAATAAATAATAAAGTATGTAGGCTACTATACTAATAAAATATTAGTGATATATATGTTTCTTGCCAGACGTAATGCTCATTGGAACCACATGGCAACTAATAGGGGTTTACTGCACCATGCAACAAAACAAACCTTGACCTCTTGATTTAGGATTAAAACTATCCATTTTCTAAAACAATAACCGCGGACTGCATTATACAGCATTATAGCAGTGACAATACTATAATGCTACAGTATATTCACACTAAGGGCTGAATTGTTATATGTGTTTTCTCAGGCCTTGTATTCTAGCAGAACCGTTTTTCATTTTAATGTTGGATGTTATTTACACACCAGAATGTGTTTTACCAAAGGCTGGGATTTCTTGACAAAAACGTGTTAAAGTAAAGTAAGGAAATGTTTTTTTTTTATACTTGTTATCTTGTGAATGAAAGATGCTTTGAGAAATAAATAAATAAAGCAAATTTCAAAAGCAGGGGGGGCTGGAGGAGAATGTTCACTTTTAAGGTTAATTGGAGCCAAAAGTGTCACATCAATCTAGCAGTTTACCAAAGGAAATTGGCCTGGCCTTTTGTTGAGAAATGGCGGAGATCACCACATGGGGTTTTTCTATAGACACTGGGTTGTTAAATTTGTAATGGGCTTACTGTGTTGCTGCCCTGGTCTGGTCTGATGTATAACTCTCTTGTGTGTAGGCAGAACCCAACCATGTCCACAACTTGTATTAAATTCATATGTTAGGCCACCTGGGGTGCGATAACAACTCTCTTGTATGAAGTTGCTTGCACAACATGCCCTTCTGTTTGTTCACATGAAGAGTTGAACATTGGAGTGAGCTCACATGTTTTCAGGTCAAACTAAGTCTTTGTACCTGCAGTGTTTTTATGGTGGTCCATCAAAGGTTGGTGGTCTTTATTGCTTCCTGTTTTGAATGTATTGAATTAATTTGTTTTTGCTAATGTGATGGCTTTCCCCTGTGTTTACATTTAATTTCTGAGTGATATCAGACCTTCTTTGACATTAAACTTGGCAATAATTCAAGGTCTCTATAGTGTCTTCAAATAAGGAAGAACAAATTCTTATCCCCTTAGATGATTGCCCAAAAATAATGATAATAAAAAGGATTACTTCTGGTCTAAGGAAGGGATCATGCTGAGCTGAGGTCTAATTGGCAAGTTCCTTTACAAAGTTGATCAAGTCCTGGGGCTGGAAGTTAGTGAACTGGTCAATTAATCTTTCTTCTCTCTTAATGAGGTGAGGGATTTCCTGTGGCTGAAGCCCAACACAAAGACGGACATGGCGCCCAAAGGATGCTGTCTTGCGGTACCAAGTAAACCCCCAATTAAAAATGGACACCCCCAACTCTACCCTCCTCTCCAGGTGGCAAATTGGTCTGACCCAGACTCAAAAGAATGATCTTTGCTATGACTTCAAAATCAACTTTACAGGAGGACAATAAAAAAGGGGAAATTTTCTCTGTGAAATAGGATTGCCATGGTCTGAATCTTGCCCCCACAAGGTCCAATCATTTCTTTGCTAAATGAAAAGAAACTTGTTGGGTCCCCCCTGCAGAGTGGCAAAGAGTTTTGGAACATTATGTTGCAGACTGGCTTAGGATTTGGGCCTGGTAGATGAATGTCAGTATGGAAAAAGAAGGATGAATAGGGCTTGACATAAACGGGAGAACAATAAACGGGCTTGACATCCTGGTTGGGTCATATAAAAACTGTGCTTATCAGGGGTCAATCCATCAGAAAGGGATCAAAGGTGAACAAAGCAATGGAAGATTACTAATACAATACCATATGCAACAATCTCATCATAGGAAACCATGTATCAGTAATACACATACACATGCCTGCTGGCTGCTCTGTTTGCTTTTTCCTCTCTTTAATTCTTATGCTATATTAAAGCGCCTCTTTTTAATTGCAGAAATTCAGGTTCTACCCTGCAGGTGGTATGTTGGCCATTATATTATTATGTGGGCTCCTTTTACTGTCCTTAATAGCCACTTAATCCAATATAGTTTTAAAATTATATATGTATAAAAACAAAACAAACACCAGAACCAACAAAATCCCCACCTATATGACTAATTTTGATCAAGCCCATTAAAAGCTATCATTTTAGGACACCAATGTTTCCTGTAGAATTCACCTGTTCCCATGCCGACACAGGCAATGAGGGCTAATGTGTGGTCAAGCTTGCTGAACATGGCTGGAAGATCTCTATCAGGCTGGCGGGCAATGCAATAGCTCACGCCTCACATACAGACACTCCCGGGTCAAGAATCCAGCCCTCGGCCATGTTTGACTTCAGCTGCCTCTCATCAAGACCGTGGACCTCAAATAGCAAATCAGGGCGTTGTGCTCCCGCTTCCTGAAGCTTCCCCTAAGCAGGGCTACCAAAGCAGAGGCACTTGTTACTTTGCGAGTCATTGAACCACGTTTCGAAATCCCCAAGGCAAACCTGCTTTTGTCTACAACAGTTGAAGTACACAGTGGTAAAACTCTTACACAGTGAAATACACGCAGAACCGAGAACCAGTGATCCATGTTTGAGAAATTGCTGCCATAGCCTTTAGAAAAGCTGCTTGACCGAACTCCCCTCCCTCATTAGATTGATATCATGGGTCATTCGTCTAAAGAGCTTAACATCTGCTTCCGGGCTGCTGTTGGTACATATAGAAAATTACACTAAATCAGCTACCATACAGAATAACAAAGACTTTGTCTCTACACAAATCTTTTTAAATCTGCAATCTGTAACTTTTTACTCTCTGTCGCCATCTCTGTTTGAAACATAAAATTGCAGGTTACTTTACATACTTTTATTTACATGTCAAATAAAGCCAAGCTGAAATTACCTGCAAAAATGAACCTGACAGCTCAAATTATAAACTTACTGTTGTGAATCAGGGTAATGTAAAGAGACAATTTTGAACACTGATCTGTTATGTACTTGCTCAATACCTGATTTTTGTTTATTTTTTTCCCCCAAAAAAGTTACAGATTGCAGCGTTAAAAATCTCATGGCTCTTAGACGGGTCAGGCAGCTGAGGTGGGCATGACTGGTTTTATGATTAAACAAAGGCATGGCACAGCGTGTTGGCACTTAATATCATAACAGGATGGTATGATAAGAGTTCATGCTATCTGCTTTCAGCTTTGCTTAGGGTAGAAGGGCGAAACAAGCAAACAAACAAACAAGCTTTCTCTAGTTTCATTACTGGGCGCTTCAAGAACCAGCTGTGACAATTCTGTCTCAGACAATTAGTGCTGCAGCCCATGACGGCATGAGGAAACGGAGACACTTTTTCCACCAGTAGGTGGTAGTCACATCACATCAGGACACACGGTTTTGTCATAGCTCAGAGACAACATGCATGTTCATGGGAAGGAAATTATCCTTCCTATATGAATTAATCTTAATGTCTCTTCCATTCTCATCCTGAATGTGATCAGCTTTTCAGTTTATCCACAGGACAAACTGGTAAAAACACAATATACTTTTGTTAATTTTGGACAATATACAGTACAGAGGAGACTTTTCAAAAACTTTAAATTTATAAATTACACACACACACACACACACACACACACAAATGGGGACATTCCATTGACTTCTAAAGTTTGTTACCCAGCTAGCTTACACACTCTAACCTTACCCTAACAGTTAACAGCGTAAGGTTAACAGGGCAAAAAAAACCTCTGCATTTTTACTAATAAAAAACTTTAACTTATTTGTCAGGTTTTGCTCACTTCTGGGTAGAAATTTGTCCCCAGTATATAATTAAGTAAACCCACCCCAATACACACATTGTACATGTTTTTGATGTTTTAAGGACATATATTTATGCACAACAACAAGATACATTGTTATATAATTATATAAATGTTATATAAATATATATATGTACAGGGTGGATATGTTCTAATTTGTCTATAGTATATGCGCACATGCATGGGTCAAGTGTAGAGTCAAGTTTTTTGGCCATGCCTTGCAGAGAATGGACTGGATGGAGAGTAATTATTTGTGGTGAGTCAAGGGCCCTGGGGGTTGCAGGGTGGGCGGCAGAGGCACGGGGTGCGGTGAGATGGAAAGCACGCCAGTCCCGCTTGCGCTTGATGCTCAGTGAATCTGAAAGGTCATGTCATGTTTTCTGGCAATTGACTCGATGGGTTTGGATTCTGCAGCATAAGGCTGGTACGATGTTCTGTGTATGTGTGTGTGTTTGCGTGTGTGTTTCTGCGCCACACATTTACTGGGAAATGTGCCCCTGGGTTGTTTTTCGCATTGACCTTATTACCCTGCACTGTGACGAGCTTGCCACAGAACTTGCTATCTCTCTCTGTCTCTCTCTCTCTCTCTCTTACTCTTTCTTGTTTTTCTTCATCGCTCTACCTTCAGTGCAATTCCAACACTGTCAACATCAAAATCACAACAATTAAAATATCAAATAAAGAACACAGATATTCAGAATCAGAGTAGACTGAATTGTTTTACTATAGGCCGAATAGATCACTTAAGAGAAAAAGGAAGGGGGAGGAAAGGCAGAAATGAAGCATTTTTCAACCTCTGATGCTCTAAATGAGAGGGGACAAACATGGTGTGCGGGCGATATTAGCACATTTAATTAAGGCCGATCGCAATCATCAAACCCAGGCAGCTCACACGCTTCCAGCAGCCAAGCTAAACCACACAGGACCTCCATCTGCATTTGGCTCCATTCTCTGATATATCTCTTGCCTCGCAGCCATTTCTCCAAGTGTAATTTACCAGAACAATGTAATTTTAACCTTTCCCCTTTCCTCATCATCGGGGACTTTAAGTCATTTCACTGGAAATGAAGAAACACATCTGTGTCTTTTATGGCAGAGGAGACACCATAAAAGCCAAACGGTTGAGTTAAAAAGGATCCTCTTTCTCTGAATTAATCCCAACTGTGCTCACAGTCGTGTGAGCGAAATGTTAATCATCCTCAGCAAAGCTTTGTTTGAAAGCAGTTCCTTATAGACTTGTACATTTAAACTGTTGCTATTGGTGACAAAGCGGTCACAGAGTTCCACACTGCACTGTTGCTACAGTCTAATGGATAGTTGTTTGTTGTCTTTGCTAATCTCTCTCTCACCATCCGTTCACCCTCACACTACGCCTGTCTCTCGCTCAGCAGCTCAGTGGCAGAGCTCCAGAATCACTTAGATCATTTTTCCTAGGGCACAAAGAGGGCAGATAGAAGCCACTGACCCCCGCTTGCCCATGCAGGGCTTTACGCCTCGCTGGCTTTCCTGGTGTGACATTCCCCCATATCTGCCCTCCCCCACCCACGATTCTCTATCCGATCCAAGCAACACATCGCAAACGTAAAAGAATAAAAAAAGGTCCAAAAGCTCATTGTCTGCACAGATATCAATCAAGTGAACAGCAGCCCGGGTCAATCTGCTGTCAGAGCGTTTGCAAGTCAACACTGCAAGTGACAGAAATGACAGAATGCCACAAGTGATATCAAGTCTAATCATTTTTTAAAGGTAAATAAGAGAAGAGAAAGGAGAGCTTGTGTCCATCCCTCAACTCTCAGCACCTGACCCCATGCCACATGTACGCAAGGCCCGGAAGCCCTCCCTGTGTGAAGACAAATACAGCCTCTGCTACAGGTCACGCCATGGTCATGACATTATTAAAAGATCAATTGTGCCCCGGAACATTGCCTATCCACTGTACAGCTATGAGTGCCACAGCTGTGACATGTAGACGTGCCTTTAATATCTATTTAAAAGAGGTTTTACTGACAATGACCTAGTGAGACTAACATATTTGGAACCTATCGTTTGACAAAACCTGGACCCCAGATGAAGTGACAGCAGTGTTAAATGTGGATTTATTGTGACACTATATTTGACAATGTAGTGTGTACACACTATTATATATAAAAAAAAAAAAATATATATATATATATATATATATATATACTGTATATAT
>JAZGTK010017160.1:0-12393 GCA_036877625.1 Ambastaia sidthimunki
GTTACTGCAAAACATTTGTGATAACATTGACAGAACTTCAAGAGTACGTTAGCCAACATTCTGAGAACATTTCCTGTTAGCTGGGTATAAATGAATACATTTTTTATCATGAGAGCATTAGGTAATCAAAAAATGACAAAGACTAAAACAGCTCATGTTTAAGTTTATTCTGACTAAGATACATTGGGAGCCTCTCTGGTTCATATCCAGCCCGCAGGGACCCCTAGCTGCTTTCCTCATCCCCCTCCTCCCATGAGAACCCCCCCCCCTGCCTGCATCTCCCTTTCACCTGGACACGTTACCATGCCAACCGGCTCTGGCCTGCCAGATCTCCCCAAGCTGAAAGAGGGTGCTGTCAATGGAGGACAAGAATAGAACAAACATCCAGAATTGATTTTCAGAGCAGAGCAGTTACCAGCCTGAACGTTTATATCACGGATCTGAGCAAAATATCTTTCTTGCAGAAGATGCCGCTGGTAATCTCATATTTTTAACTTTCGGAACTGGACAAAAATAACACAAAAGTGAAATATATTGTGTTTATGAATGTCTCGATGTGTGTGAGGCTGGGGGGGGTCGTCAAACTAATCAGTCTAATTAGGTCACAAGGGGTCAGAATTGACAATTTGCTTTGTATGGCGCTGCAACGTTTGACCCCAAACCATCAATCCGCGCATAAATCTGCAAATTGGAGACACGTCTGCATTGGCTGCGTCTTAGTCAACATGGAACGTTCTCAGAATGTTAAATAATGTTATTTACAAGTTTTGTATGTTATCAAAAACATTCTTGCCGTAATGTTTGTAGAATGTTTTTTTTAACATTATATATCATATAAAATGTGTTTTTGGAACGTTTTAAAAACATTACAGAATTTAAAAAATGTTTGCATGACATGTTGGACGAAGATCCATGAATGTAATTCTTTTTCCCTTGAACTGTAGGACATAAATATTTTGAAAGCAAAAAAATATATATTAGTTTAGCGTAATTTCATGGCATTTCTTTGCATTACATACACTGGCTACAAACCAAAACAGAAGCACTTAGAATCGAGACGGAGTGTAATGTCTTTCTCGTCTCGGTCTCATAGCAGCTCCCGGTTTTCTGCAGGCTTTCTGAGGGCACCCATCACAGCCCATCACATCAGCGCTCTGGGCTTTCTGTGTGGGGTATGTAGGCCAAGACCTGCCGCCTCACTGGGCCAGTGGGCAGATGAGCCGCATGTGTACAGCAGCTCCTGCCCCACGATGCACTGGGGTAAACAGAGAGCTGACTGGTTAAGTGGCCGTGTTCACCGCAGCTTGATATCCTGTTTTACTGCACCATTGGGCTTTGTGTGGAGAATGAGCCGCATCACAATGCTTAAAATGGAAAATCGTGCAGCCAATCAGAGCAGGGATTATGGGAAAATGGCCAGTGATGTCACGCTTCATTATGTTTCATTGTACAGGGGTTCTATACAGTATTTCCCTAACTGTCCCAAATGACGTTGATAAAATGTGACTGCGAGGCTAGCAACACCAAGGTCATGGGTTTGAGTCCTAGGAAATGCATTTATATATGCATTTAGGTGCAAGTTAACTTAGAAAAAAGCATCTGCTAAATGCATTAAAGTAAACAGTAAAATTTGGTTTGAAATCATAAATGTCTTCGCTAACAATTCCTGAAACATTCAAAACAACATTAGGGAAACGTTTTTACAACGTAACATTGTTAGCTGGGTTTGGTGCTGATCACAGCAGATTTTAATGAGGAGCTCATCTGCGGTAAACTGCACAGATCACAGTGAACTGTAAGACAAGCCTCTGAGGGAGTTTCATGTTACTGCCACAACAACCGTTCCTCAGGGAACCAAACATCTTACAAACAACACACGTACACGATAGAGTTTCACCTGTCAGCCTAATCGATCTCAACGAGAACCGAGTTTTGTGTGTGTTTTTACACAACCTCAGATTGAGTAGCATATAGAACACAGAGAGAGAGAGAGAGAGAGAGAGAGAGAGAGAGAGAGCGAGAGAGGTTGTACTATGCAGCTCAGTGGGGAGGCTCCTGCTGTGTGCTGATAAGGGCAGGGTGTGAAAATAAGGCTCTCTAACATCACACTCTGATTAAATGAGAACGCAGCCGCCTTCGCGTACGAGAAGCAGGCAGGGATTAGCTGGATAACCTGACATTAAAACAGTTCATTTAGCGACTGTGTCACACGCCGTAGAAAAACACGCTTTCAAATCAAATGAGCTTCATGATTTCTGACATACATGCAACTGTATAAAGGCTTTTTTAACTTTTTTAAAGTCAAGCTTTACAGCTATAAATAAACACATTTGCTTTGAATTAAAACATTTGCTCCTATTTTCAAGAATGGAATCGACTTTAGATTGTTATATAATGGAAACGTTAGGGAAACGTTTTCACAAAATGTTTAGCTGGGTATGTGGTTTAAAGGAGTGAGAGCAAGAGTGGGTGGAAACAGAAAAGATACACACACACACACACACACACATTTAGTACATGAAAGCACACAGGTTTCCACATGTCAGTTTAGTAGGAGTTCAGAGTGTAATGAGGGGGAAAACGTTTTTTGGCTACTCGTGGATAAACGCCCACATGTGTCTGAGGCAGACGACACACAGTTTCAGTTGAGATTTCACCGTAGAAACTCTCTCACCTGAAACACTGAACTCTTGTTGGGTCTTTTACAGTTACATTTACAGTTTAGTGACACAAAAATTCTGAACTTTGTGACCTCATGAAACAGGAAGAAAAACAATTCGTCAAAACCACGAGCTTTGACTGTAATGCGTCTTACTTTTCACGTTGAGGTACATGGACTTGCTGACATCGGCTCCCACATCATTGCTGACCTTGCACAGATAATATCCGGCATCTTCCTCAAGAACGTGCTTAATCAGCAGCGAGCCGTTCCCCAGCAGCTGGACCCTAAAGCCAGAGTTCAGAGCGATGGGTTGAAACTGGGGCACCCCAGCACCTGCCGATGAAACAACGTCCTGTGGTTAAAGATCCTCAAAATGTCATGATGACATGGTTACTGTAGTTGAAGGTGAAGTGGAGTGTGTACCTTTTGAGTATTTCCACTCGATAGTTGGGCGCGGCTCACCGTCAGCCGAACAGTTTAAGATGACAGATTTACCATAGATTCCATCCTGGTCCTGGGGCTGAACTTTGAACCTGGGAGGAACTACAAAAATATGCTGTTAAAGAAATTCATTGATTTGTTTTGTTCGCTTTTCAAAATATCACAATCAAGTTTCATTTTTTCTAAAGCTATTTGATTTTATTTATATTAAAAAAAGGCCTTCAAACTCAAGTCGTACCTCTTACAATGAGCTGACTCTGGTATTTGACCACAGCAGCGTCGTTTTGGGCGATGCAAGTGTAGGTGCCGTTGTGTATTCGCTGAAGGTTGGAGATACGCAAGGAGCTGGTGAAGTCGATGTTGTCGATGGTCACCCCGAGGCTGGCGTTGATGGGTTTTCCATCCTTCTCCCACGTGATGGATATCGGAAGATCTCCTGAACGTACAACACAGGGCACGAAGACGCGATGGCCGATGGAATACCGTGGAAATTCGAAGGGCTGGATGAAGGGAGGCACTGAAGACAATCAGAGAACATTGTTAAACACAGGTAAGCCAACATCTCATTTTACTTGAATCCTCACAACATCTCCAGATGTTTGATGTCACTACCTTTCACAGTGATGTGGACGCTCTGGTTCTTGAACAGCTGGGGCTGAACGAGCACGTGGCAGCTGTACTCTCCTTCATCCAGTTCTTTCTGCACGTTGAGGAGCTTCAGGGTTCCGTTGTTTTCGAACGCCCGTTGACGGTCATTAAAAGGTAGAAGGTTAGAGTTCTTGAACCATTTGATGGAGTAGTACGGGTAACCAATCACATGGCAGTGAATGTACATGTCCCACCCAGCTATGGCTGTGAGGTTTTTCATTGGTCGTATATCAGCGGAACCTTTAGGGACACAAAAAAGAAACAAACTTTTAAAATCATAATGATGTCATAACGAAAGTTAAATTGGTGGATTTGCACTAAATGTAGCAAAAGAAAATAATGTAGATTTATGGTTTATGGATGAGGGCCTTTCAAAACAACATTACTAGACAACACAGGGTAAATAACTAAAACATACAGTTTTGACACCTCTCTTCTTCTTGTTTAGTATCACTATATTATCAAACTACATAAACTATTTCCAGAAGAAACAGATGGTTGCCAAGACATTCTGGGTGTAGAGAAGAGGGGGTACAAAAAACTACAGTGTCACAGAAACACCAACAACATACCAAAACATTTAAGAAACTGAACCCAACTCAGATGCTTGTCAGGCCCTCATGCATGAAGTTCAGATGAGCAGAATGAAATGTTTGTGTGTGCTTTTGAGGAGCCGATCTGACAAGCACCTCTTACGTTTATTCGAGCCTGGTAGGAGACCGTCCCCGCCGAGTTGTTACAGGTGCAGCGGTAGACCCCGCTGTCACGGACCTGCGTGTGCGAGATGTTCAGGTAGCTGATCACGTTCCCCTCTGCAGTGATGCTGTGACCGATGCGATGCCGGCTGTCCTTCACGACGATGTCATCATCCAGCATCCACTTGACGGCCGGTTGTGGAGTTCCCTTGACGTGACACACCAGAGAGACGAGCTCGTTTGGACTGACGACTTTTTCGCTAAAAGCAGAAAGAATCTTCGGGGTTCCATCTGTGGACAGAAAAGTTTTGATTATGGTTTATGTAAAAACGTAGCATAACATTTTTTCAATGTTAAAATACTTTATAGAAGAGGCTATAGCGGAGAAATCCCAACAATTTTAGGCTATAAGAACGTTCATTTCTATTAGAAAAAAATGTTATTCTAGGAATGTTCTAGGAATGTTCAAAACATAAATTTTTATTAGACGTTGTATTACCGTTATTGTGTTGTTGCTCAAACATTTTTCAATCCTGTAACATTTTTAAAACATTCCACTAGCATTTTAAGAATAACATTTGAAATAATATATAACATTAAATCTACTAACTGCAAACATTTTTTTAAGAACTTTTTTGATAACTTTGACAGAACTTTAAAGAACATTCTGAGAATTCTCCCTGTTAAGTGGGAAGGTTGTGAGCAAAGACGTGGTTTTTGTAACTTTGCATTTCTGTTGCTGCTGCCCATACAGACCATAAACGATGAGGCAGGCAAAGTTTAAAACAGCTTGAGTTCTAATGCTTTCTTCTAAATCAGGCTAACTGAGTAGATTGAAATGTTCAGCTCTAAAGTTACAACCTTAATCAAACACCCACATAAAACCTGAGTAGCTTTATATTGCAATAATGAACAGCTAACTGTATATTATCCCTCTTATTAAACAGCTGCTTACCAGCTAAATAACTAAATGGGCATGAAATATTGATTTAAGTTTAAATGATTTTATTAGCAAGCTCCTAGAGACTGTGGAGAGACAGAAGGGCTGATATAACCCAAACAAACGAGTGGTTATAAAGCGTTGCTACAGATAATACAAGTTATTTAGAAATATCAGACCCATTGACCAATCAGAATCAAGTATTCCAAATAGCACAAAAGACAGTAAAAGATACTGACCTTCCAAAATAACTTGCACAAAATCCTGAGCTGACATCTTGCCCTTCCTGGCAAAGCATTGGTAGGCTCCTCCATCGCTTTTCGCCATTCCGTCCATTACAAGGTTTTCCTTATTGATTCCGTTCATGCGTATGTTGGCGCCAGCGTTGATCTTGTCGCCATTGCGGTACCAGGAAAGCTCGTACTCATCCGAGCCGGTGACACTGCAGGTGAGGGACACCTGGCTACCCACGCTGCCCTTCACCTTCCGTGGGCTGACCACCACCTTCAAAGGTTCTGAAATGACATGTTACGCAAACGTTTCAACCATGACTACAGTACAGTGAAATTGTTTACATTATAACAAAGATTTATTTTTACACACCTTTCACCGTGAGGCGACCTACGACCTCTGCGTTTCCATAGCTGTTCCACACCTCACACACGTAGCTGCCGCTGTCGACGGGCTGGGCTCTCTCGATCAGCAGGCCCGTCACGCTCTGACGGAAACGAGAGTCCGGTTCTAACGGTCTGTTGTTTTTAAGCCAGCGGTATTTTGGCGCCGGGTGTCCAGAGGCCTTGCACGGGAGCTCCACCCTGTGGGACGCCATGACCTCACGTTTCTCGAACCCATCGAGGATTGCGGGTGCAGAATTTGTTGGATCTTTTCGACAAGAGAATATTTAGTTCCGCTAAACAAATCCTTTAGAAAAGACTGCTGCACAGTCCTTTTGAAGCAAAGTGATTATAACTTACAGTAAAGAGTGTAAAGTAACTACAGTAACAGTTTACAGTAACTACAGTAAACCGTGTCTCAGCTGATTAATGGTGTAACATAATTAAACGCTCACCTGGCACAAAAAGTCGGGCGCTGTTGCTCTGTCTGGTCTCGGATGTGTAGCGATGCCGCGTCATGCAACGGTAGTTGAATAATTCATCCTCCTTCTGCACATCTAGGATGTACAGAGCTCCCGTGGACGTTATGAGAAAACGAGCCCCTAAAAATATTTTGCAACAGTCTTTAGTGTTCTGACAACGCCGTAAATTGAGCAAAATCTCACTCAATTGCTCAATCTGGAGCGTAACGAGCGCTACTTAGCGTTAATTGGAGTGCTTTAAACACAGTTAATCTGAAGCATCTGTACATCATAATGAGGCATTATGGGTCTTGTTAACAGAAGCTTGTTTTTCCATCAGCCTGCACAGATCTCATTCTGATTGGGCGCAGGCACTCCCCCGGCGGTCACGGGAGATTTTGATTGGCCAGCCGCTCGTGTACGGGTAAATGCTAATTTCATGCTAATGGTTTGAATGTGCAGGTCGTAAAAGTTTATGAGGAATAATGTCTGGCAGCGACGCAGCAAGCTCTGGAAATCTCTCAGAGGAAACGACCGTGTCACGTTTGATTGAGGGGGACATTTGCTGTTCTTTCTCTGCAACTGGAAGGCAGCACGGCTTGACTGAAGGTAATTTTGCAAAGTAAGAGAAACGCTCAAAGTGAAATTTATAGTTGAAACAGAACAAGAACAGTTGGTTCACTTTTGCGTTCAGACCGTGTCCTTTTTGACAACCACCCACAATCAAGTTTAACCAGGTTCCAAATATAGCTATACAGAATAAAAATGAATTAAAAGTGAAAGTGACATGTTTTGTCAGATTTGGTAACCCATACCCGAAATGTGACCTCTGCATTTAACCCATCACTGGTGAGGAGTGAACACACACACTGCAAGTCATGAACACACACCCACCCAGAGCAGTGGGCAGCTATCACTGAGGAGCAATGGGTGCCTTGCTCAAGGGCACTTCATCTGTTACCTGCCGGCACTGGAATCGAACCAGCAACCTATTGATTACAAGCCTGACTCGCTAACCAGTAGACCACACCTGCCCCGATTGATTGACTATCTGTGATGAAATAAGACTGTAAAATAAAACTGCCTTCTAATGTAAATTAGGTCCATTGCCATGCTGCAATAAACAAATGAAATTACTGTCCACAGAAAGCAGGAGGTCAATTTAATTTAGAAGAGATGTGCAAATTGCATTAAGAACAGACTTTTTGGACATATTTGCACCATCAGCTGATTTGCTCAGCTAACAGGGAACGTTCTCAGACATCCTCTCAAAGTTATCCAAAAACGTTCTTGCAGGAAAGCTAGCAGAACTTTATTAACGTTATATCATATATACAATATAACGGAACGTTTAAAAATGTTATTGTTAATACAACGTCTAAAAAACTGGACATTTTGAACTGTCCTAGAACTTTCAAAGTAATGTTTTTGTTAACGTTTGTTACTTAATGGAAATGTTAGAAAAACATTCTTACAACCTAAATTTGAACACAATAGCTAAGAAACTTCCTTAAGTGAATATCAGATTTTAATCTCACCTTTGCATACATTCAAAAATAGTTCATCAAAACATTTTGTGCTATGGAATTGCCTTTAAAGCCGTATGAAGGATGCTTTCTGCTATATTACCAATATTCTGAATACACCTCCTAATGTTCTCATCATCCTGTGGACTTCACTTGGGCTGTTTTCCAAAAAACATCTCAGTTTTATTACAAAAATGCCATTGAGTGTGTGTGTGTGAGATGCTTTCTGTGTGTTAAATCAAGCACCATAAGTAAACAGTTTAGCAATGAATAAAAGAAGCTACAGTGAGCCAAAGAGCAAGATGCTGCTATTGTAATTCTGACCCAGTTAGAGATGACACACCACAGATCTGAGGTCCTGCAGGCACTGCCAGTCGTGGTTTTAATGTGGAGTGTGACGAGCTACAATTTACACAACGAGTGGGTGGAGAGAGAGGGAGAGAGAGAGAGAGAGTTTGTCTAAGCAAAGATTAATGAGCTGTCTGATTTTAAACCACTAGCATAAAGAAGCAAAGGATCTAAATATAAATTAGTTTATTAAATTAGAATTACATGACCACTTATGCGGTTTTTGTTTGACATAAAGTGCCCAATTTAATGTTATTATTAATGTTTTTTATTACATTATTGTAATATTTGTTTTCGCATTGCTACTGTCACATTTGGCTTGTTTATTGGGGTATTAGCCTTATTTTCTGAAAAGCTGGTAACAATTATTTCATAATATAATACTGTAAAATAATCAAAATTGACTTTTTTATTACAGATATTACAGATAAGTTGTGCTACAGTCTTATTGTCATTAATGTCATTTAATGCAAACTAAACATTCACATCTTAATTCACATCTCAATGATTGAACGTCTCAATTCTCACATTATTTTCACATTCCTTCAGTCTGAATGCAGCAAGGACACATCACACTGAAGACAAATGCGGAGTACGTGGTTATTTGTAGCCTTTGGATGCGAGCAGTGCTGGTATATAAGCAGACAGCTTGTCTTTAGTGACAAAAAGAAAGTGTGTGTGTTTCTGTGTGTGTGTGTGAGGAGATTAGCACAGCACACTGGCTGGCTGCAGCACACACACACACATACAAACACACACACACACACGCGCAGCTCTGCAGCGATCACCCATTTCAAACATACACTCCAGCAGGAGCAAATCGCATTTCTGCTAACAGTCACACTTAATGCACGGCTGTATTTGTCTTTAGAACGGGAGAGAAGATGTTTCGCGTTATTTCAGATGAGATTATTAACTCAGCACTGTTTCCATGCTGTGCTGTTCTGTACTGGAGCTGGTGCGATGAAAGGCCGGTCACTGGGGGATGAATACACTTGCAGAGGAGCTGATAGAAGAGCCGTGTGCCCCAGTTTCTTAATCTGATCACTGCTGCTTCTGAGGTGCTTTAACTGTGTGGAAATGACAGGTTACTGGTTTCCTTTCTTCTCCTGTAAAAGCCCATCTCTCTGTTTCTCTCTCTAGCTACCTCACGTTGTCTCTCTCTCAACTGCACACCCGAGCTGTGCAAAGCTCCCCCCTGACCTCCAGTACGTATCCCACAATGCCATTTTAACCTTCACAAATCAAATCACAGAATCCAAATCAAAGAGATACATCTAACAGTAGCAGAACAGCTAACATTACATTATTAGCCTACAGAACATGATGACTAATAAAGAGTATAAATATACTCATAAATATAAATCATGAAATTTTTATTTTTAAATAATAATGATTTGCTGTACCATTAGCCCTAAGTTAGCGGTACGAAAGTTCATACGAGCTCCTCATACATATTTTACACATTCGCCAACTTGGCAACTGATGAGAAGTCCTTTAACAGAGATTCTGACATGTTTTCACAATCACACCTGTCAATTGATACACAAACGAAAACATTATCAGCACAACTGACAAAAGCCTCTTTCCACAGCTCTGACATCCCATAAGATATCTAAACAGTTAATTGGTTTGTGTGTGTGTGTCGCACAATGCAATGGGATCAATAGTAACGATCCAGTTCAACAGCCGACTGCAGAGAAAGTGCTTCAAAGAAGACTGAAGACAGATACATTTGATTACATTGAGACCTTTGATTCATTGTAGTGAACTTCAAGTTCATTTCAATAAAACTGTTGAATGCTTCCTAAACGATTTACATAATCTGCATAATACGTTGCATAGTTTATGATTTTATGTAAATGTAACTAACCACACAGTTACAATCTTCACAAAGTCAGCTGCTTTACAAATGCTACCAAGTTTGACTAAATTGATTAAAAAAATATGTTTAAAAGAATGACTTATTCACAAACTGGACATTGGTGTAATATTTCAGAGAGCACCCTAAAACTTGAACACTGAACATAAAGAGTGATATCAAACAAGCGTCATTTACTAAAACATGCAAATTAATGTATTAAGCAAGTGACAAAAAACATTTAGCACTAGCAAGCTAGCATAAACATAAGATCCCACCCTACCTTCAGACCACTCTCCAAAGCCACACCTCCTCCAATCTGGACCGAATGGAATGATTGGACAAACATTTTATGGTCCTGCAAACTCTGCAGATGATATATTTATATTTAAATATATTTAGACCACTTTACTTAGCGATCCAACAGCTTTGTAGCTGTAAACGGGATAGAACGAGCTACGTTACAGTTTCACAGTTAGGGTTACCACTGAGTATAATAAATAAATGAATGTCCCAATATAATGCAAGGCCTCTTCTTAGACCACAATCTAAAATGAACAAGAGATACCCAGGCGTTTAATAAAGCCTAATCATGCTAATAACTGAGCTTCAGTTTGATCAGTGTCTCTATTAGAAAGAAAGAGAGAGAGAGAGAGAGAGAGAGAGAGAGAGAGAGAGAGAGATGGAATGCAATTAACATTGCTGTAAAAAGCATCATTTGTCAGAGAGGAAGATGTTGACAGCAGCAGCTGTTGTCAGGGTAACATCGTCTGTCCTGTTACTGTACATACTGTCCTCTCTTCTCGCTACATTTGAAGTGAGCTGAGCTTAAAATGAGCTGTCCATATACAAACATCCTGTAATCTGCATTATACAGACAGTTTGGTTTGTACATATATAAATATATATATATACAAACACACACACACACACATATATACACTATATATATACAGTATATAAAATTGTATGTGTATATATATGGGGGAAATACTATACATATATGTATGTGTGTGTTATCAATTAGTTTAATTAAGTTATTAAATCAGTTTAGTTTAATTAATTTTTTTTTTTTTACAAAATATTTTTGGGATGTTATGTGTTTAATTTTTATGATTAACCTCCAAACTGTTTCTTTTTCACTGTTTCTTTGAAGAAATTAATCGTAACTGACCAAAATTCACAATGCTGAAGCAAAACACACATCAGCTTTGGTGAAGATCTGGATTAGATATGCAGACAAAACTGACCCTTAAAATCATTTAACCGCTCAGCTGTGAGCGAGACGAGCGGTTGAAACAGAAGCTTCATTTCTCTGATATCTCTTCATTATGGATGAGAGGTCCTATAATTCAGAGACATTAAATATTCAGGGCTGAGACAGAGCATGAGGGGGAGAGAGAGTAAAAACAGATAAATGAAAGATAGATGAACAGACGAATGCTTGCGACAGTAAGTGTGAGAGCTCGTGGTCTTACTGTTGTTCTCAGTTCATTAAACTCCTGGATATAAAAACTGCAGCGAACTGAAGCCTATAATGTCAAATCATGTGCTAAATTAGATCCTGTTAATCTTTTATAACGCTGCTTACTGGGAAATGAGTTTTATTTACAATGAGGAGTTGATCACAATAAAACAATACAGCTTTATGAATCCAATTAAGACAAATAAACAATTTAGTGTTCTAAAGAAATTGAAGAAAATTTAAATGTAGGACCGATAAAATGTTTTAAACAGAACTGCAAAGGTTTATTGTTCTTTAAAAAACAAAAAATGCGTTCGAAAAAAGTTATTAAAATGTTCTTGCAGTAACGTTAGTAGAATGTTTTTTTAACGAAATAAATATGAAAATATATCAAAAACATTATTTTTAAGTTGTTAGTGGAACATTGTAAAAATACAATGTCCCAAAAAATACAATGTCTAAAAAACTGAACTTTTTAATCGTTCCTAGAACTTTTACATTTTTTACGTGTTGGTAACCAAATGGATATATTAGGGAAACATTCTTACAACGTAAAATTGTTAGCTGGGTATTTAATGACCAGGTTTATTTGCAAATAATCTTCTTGCACCTCTCTGGCTGTGAGTCAGTGGAGAGGGGAGGTGTGATCACACCCTGTCAATTATCCGCGGGTTTTAATTGCTCCAGGGGGGCAGTTTTCATTCCCCCGTGACTGCTGGGATGACTGCCGTC
>JAZGTK010017161.1:0-12392 GCA_036877625.1 Ambastaia sidthimunki
CATGGAGGATCACAGGCCCGTTTCCTCCTGTCTAAAGTCAACCCATCCCAGACCCACAACAACCTCTACGCCTGGGGCCAGGTATGAACCCTCCATTCACTTAGAAGTTAGACTGGTTTAAATATTTTGCTCTTAGAAAGCTCTGTAGTCAAGTAGGCCCTGTGGGTTTTTTTTTTGTTTAGTTACCTTTGGCATTTAAGAATCTCTGAGTTTGACAACATCAATCTTTCTTATAGGAATCTGGAGCACCAATTCTCACAGATGATGTTAGTTTGCAAGTTTTCATGGATCATCTCAAAAAACTGTCCGTTTCCAGCTCAGCCTAAAGTTTCCACTGTCCACTGAAGAATGTAAATTTAGAGTGGAAAGAACATTTGACTTTCCTTTCTGGAAAAACGTATTTCCATGACCAGCCGTTGTTCCGTGACAAACCTTGACTCAACAGAATGGATCTCCAGCTTTGTTAGAGGCCCTCCAGAGAAATGGTTGATTTTTTTACATTCAGTACCCACATAAGTAATTATGATTGTTTAATTTATGTGTTTGTTTTGTAATTTTGGATTTGTGTGTTATGTTTGTCTATTTATTTAATTTAGTTTGTTTAGTGTTTGTCTAACAAAAAGTGTTACGTTTCACAGTAAACCAATAACTTTAGTAACAATAGCTTTTAACAAAGCATCAGACTTTCCAGAAAGAGAACGTCTAATACCCTCAGGTTGCTTATGTAATTCTTTCTCAAGTGTGTTTAGACTGAAGTTTCAAGTATGGTTTATTTGTGAATATCCTCTTGTTTGTTTGCTCCTCTCTATTTTGTATTGCACAGACTGTATCTGTGTTCTGATGGGTAATAAATAGAGTTTTACAGTTCTGTTTTTTCAGTGCTTTAATTATATCAGTTTTGTATGTATAGAATTTGGATAAGATGTTTAACTCGCATTCCAGTTTTATCTTGATCTACAAATATGAACTAATGTTGTGCATAATATTTATGAGAATCATTTGTAGGTTTATTTCATTTCAGAATGTAAAGAGGAAGTTGAGCACGTTCAAACTGTGTGATACTGAACTTAAATAAAATATTATAAATCAACACAACTGAAGTATTTTGGTTATAATGAGTATATAGGATAATGATTGTGGCTATGGCTGTTGTGGGCGGTGGGTTGTCTGTATGTTTTCTGGGTCCTGTGATAAGGTTGATATGTGTTTATAAACACTACTGTGTGTATAGGGGCTGGTTATATGGTAACCATGGTTAATCACAGATTTATTAGCAAAGTTTTACCATGAATGCAATGGTTTGACTGTGTTATTGGGGTGAGACCATAGTTAAGTTGTTTACTCTTGAATAAATGTACTCGTTACACAATAAATTTGGTTACTATGGTTTTCCCCACACATAAGACCGAAAACCATAATTACTGTAGTTAAGCCATCGTTAATTTTGCTAAGAGACGCTGTATTTAAATGATGTAGTTAATTTACATGTGAATGTAGGACAGTGATTGACTCATATAATGTAATGACAGCTGTGAACGCGCATTCCGGCTTGATGGAGTCAGACGCCATCTAGTGGACATTAAAAACACGTTACCAGTTATTTATGGTTGAACATTAAATCCAAAAATGTGTAAATAAATGGAAATCAGGACTGTATATGTATGAAATGTATGTAAGTATATATCAAATTTATGAAATGATTAAATAATACAAACAGCTGATTAATCCACGTTCACCAGCGCTGGAAAAGCTGACAGATATTTGACCAATGACAGACGACGTGCTGACCGTTCGTCCCCGCCCAGGACGTTCTGATTGGCCAGCAGTGTCAGCAGTCACGTGCGTTCGGGGGGCGGGGCCTCTTAGAAACCGGAAGCTGAAGAGTGCGGGTGGTGCACATGATTGGAGATCACAACAATGAAGGCGATCATTCAAAGAGTAACGAAAGCGAGTGTAACAGGTATAAAATACAGCTCTCATTCTCTATTCAATACCGTTCTTAACTGCACCTCCTTGTAATATTGTCGTGTAGTTTATTGAAATGACCATGAGAGTCTTATACAGGGAATTTATCTCAATCACTCTCACTTTCACATTTAAATAACGCAATATAATTAATCCACCAAACGCACGGTTGAATGTGTAAAGTGGACAAACTAGAGACATTTACACTTTAGACATATAACTGTATATGTGAACGTGTTCAGCCTTTTGTGTAGGGCAGCAGTTTTTTTGCTTTCATTTCATTGTATTAAATGTCCCATGATGTCATGATGACGTCACCGGCACATTTTATGACGCCGCTTTCTTACGTCATTCTGAAATAGTTGGCGAGGAGCAGGTCAGTTCCATCGGCAGAGGACTCTGTGTTTTATTTGGCATTTCAGTGGAAGACACACAGAAAGATGTAGATTACATGTGAGTACAGACTGAACAACATCAGTTCATATCTAACAAATACTGTTGAATAATGTGCGTTTATTAAAGTGTCTGAGTGCGTGAAGTATCTGCTGTTGTGTGTCAGGGTACGAAAGATTCTCAACTTGCGTGTGTTTGAGGATGAGAACGGCCGTGCCTGGAGTCGCAGTGTGATGGACAGAGAGCTGGAGGTGTTGTGTGTCAGTCAGTTCACTCTGCAGTGTATCCTAAAGGGAAACAAGCCGGACTTTCACTCTGCCATGCCGGCTGAACTGGCCCAGCCTTTCTACAACAGCATCCTGGAGCAGCTGAGAGGAGCGTATAAACCAGAACTCATCAAAGGTTAAACCCTCACTAGTGCCGAGCCTGAGATTTTGATTTGCTGTTTGCTTTAAATGTTTGTGTGTGTTGTAGATGGACAGTTTGGTGCATATATGCAGGTACACATTCAAAACGACGGACCTGTGACCATTCAGCTGGAATCTCCTGCAGGCCCCACAGACCCCAGACAGGTACATCCAGTGTCAAATCACAATAGAAGAAAGAGACAGTTCAGCTAGAAATAAAACATCATCATTTACTCCCTCATGTCATTCCAAACCCTCAGGAGCTCTTTCTTCTGGGAAACACAAGATATTTTAATAAAACATACTGCAAGGTTTTAGGACAGTGGAAACCTGAAAACAGTTTTTTCTCTCCAGCTGTCTAAACAAGAAAAGCAACAGCAGCGCAAAGAAAAAACACGATCGAAAGGCCCCTCGGAGTCGGGCAGGGAGAGGGGAGGGTCTCGCTCTAAAGCGGACCCCAGCGCAAGCAGCGGTGCGGAGGGGGACGTGTCATCAGAACGAGAACCGTAGAAAACCTCACGGTGAACTGTGCAGCTTTAAAAGACGATATTTGTTTTATTTCAGAAGCACTGAGCATAATCCCACCATTCCACAGTCATGAAACGAGTGTGTCGGTCTGAGTTGCACTTAAAGCTGCACTGTGCAGGATTTTCAGTCATTGTTTGTAACATTCAAGCGTGGCCCCTCATTTCACACACACCCACTGGCCCCATTTTACATTTTTGTAAATTGTTGTTTTTGTCAAAGGAAGAACACATGCAGACTGGGTTCTTTGGCTGTTGCACCACATCTTACATGTGTTTGAAAACACTCTTTGAGACCCCTGCATTGTTTGCTGGGGTGGGTGTGTGTAGTTACAGCTGAGTGTGCTGACTGCAGACTCACTAAAACTTTTACATTTGTTGGTATGAACATTTCTTATTGTGGAATATGCATATGGAGGCTTGATTAAATGCATGTTTTAAAATTGCATTATCATTTTATTTTAGAACCGAACACATTAAATGTGTCCTTATAGGTCAACCGGTGAAGTCATGAGTTTAATCTCATGCATAGACTGATAAAATGTGTAGCTCAAATACATTGTAAGTGCCTCTCACTCGTGTAAATGTGAAGTGACAGCTCTACTTATTTCCCATAATTACTGTGTGTGTCAGTGATGGATGAATATGAGAGTGTTTTGTCACATTTGTAATGAAGAGAATTCAGAGCTTGAGGACTGACAGCACACAGCAGTGTCAGCTGGCTTTTTAACTTCTAACACTGTTTTTTTTGTTTTTGACAGGATTGTGCAGTTGGCAGATCTGTGCAGCTTTCAGAGGAAATGCTGCTGTCACTCAAGCTGAGATTCATACATACATACATTCACTATCTGCTGTTTAATACAGCGCACAGTCTTATTTTCCTCTGAATCTTAGATTGTACAATATATAAACAAGAACATGTGGCAGCTCCACAATACCAGTAGAAGAAATTGACTCAGGCTCACTTCAGTGGTGTAGTCGCACCAGTTTGAACAGCATTTCTGTAAGCCATCTAATTTATTTAAGTGTTTACATCTCTGTGATGTTTTAATAAAAACTGAGAAAAACTCACTAAGTTTGCATATTTTATTTAATTGCACTGTATTTGAATAGTGAAATGCTAAATAAATGCCTCATTGAATCACAGAGAAATCAGGTGGTTTAGAGATTACACCACACTTCAGTTATAATAGTTGCACAACTCATGATGGGGGTTTTGTTGTGCATGAGCGGGTGAGTATGCAAATGCAAAAGAGGATTATTTTTAAATGTGAGAGACGGATGTGTGCCAGAACAACTGTACAATCATAATGTTTGGTGGTTGTGAAGTTGTACTGATACACAGTTTTAAAAGTACCAGGAGTCTTTATTATTATTTTGAACTAATGGTGAATAATAAATAATAATTGGAAAGTAAATAGAAAAGGACAGAGGTTACAGTTTGAAGTATAAGTTAAATACATATTGATTAACCATATCAGAATAATTATAATGTGATTTTGATATATGATTAACACGAACAGTGCTGAATACATCATTTAATAGTTTCTTTATAAACTTCACTGAGAGAATAAACAGCGAACCCGCTTTCATCAAGAACAAACATCAGCAGCTTGTGAGTGTTTGAATGAATAGATAATGTGTAAAAGTGATATTTAATTACACGCGTTTATCAGCAGTGACGCGTCTGTGATGGTCACGTGATGAAGCGCAGTGTTCAGTCCGTCAGTGTTCAGTCTGTGTTCAGTCTGTCAGTGTGTTGAGTTGTGTTGTTGCTTATTGGACGAGTGCAGTCGAGGCTCCTGTAGGTGTGTAACATGTATTTGCCTTTTTAATTATATTGCGTGTTTCTTTATTCTTATTGAAGTGTTTATAATTCGATATCCTCTAATTCACACACTGATCTTTACGTCATTCAGTCAGTAGTTTATCTTCCTTTATTTGCATTTACGATTGTTGATTTATATGCGTCATATTTGTTTTGTAGCTCATGTAATGTTAAAATGCGTTAAATAAAATGACTATAAAGGTTTATGGATACAGTATTGAACGTGAAGGTTTTGCTTTTATATCTGAAGGTATCTCGCTTCTTACTTTTATTTTGCAAGTTTGTGCGTATATTGTATTTTACAGTAAGGAAATTTAAGAAAACAGATTTCAAGCTTGGACCTATTGCATGTTATTTTGTGCAGTATTCAGGCTTTAAGAGTCTGGTCAACAGGAACCGACTGCTTACAAAAGATTTGAGAACTATAAGCTTCATTTAAATTCATGTAGTGTGAAGTTAAATATGTAGAATAACAAATTGGTTCCTCTTTGTGGCAAAAACTCTTTTAAAATGTTTAAAAGAAATTTAAACTGCATAATGTGTTTGTTTTGCCAGGAGCCATTTCAGACCTAAACAAACATAGTTTTCTTAGAATATATCTTGAGAAGCATCTTGTTATTTGTGATTGTGAAAAGTGTTTTTGGTGAACGTGCAGTGTGTCAAAAACACAGACACCACAAGTGAAAGTTCTTCTGTATTCAGTGTTATTTTTTACAGTTTTAAATAAATCCCAGACAGTCACAAGTGCACCCAACTGTACATGTTTATCCTTTTCACAGAGAAGCCAAAGCTTTATGCTCTTTTAAAAACCTGTGTGTTCTTTTATACTGTGTGTATTATTTCGTTTGTGTGTCTTTGTCTAATTGCAGCTGTCTCTCACACACACACACTTTAGTTTCACTTCAGATTACTGATAGACTTTGAATATCCCCAAAGACACAATCATCAGTGTTAAAAACAGAACAACACTCCTTTCACACTGTGAGTGTGAGATGCAGAAATAAGCCACGGCCTCTTTTATAAGCTCTCAATGAGAATGTTTGTTTTCCTGCTGTTTGAAATGGGGCAGATGTCTTAACTAAGACTCAACTGAAAACTGAACTTCTCTATTAAGTAAATGCAGTGTTTCTAAACTCATCATACCACAAACTTTAGATCAGGGTAATTAGCCACACGCTGCACATGTTGTGACCCCACCCCTGATCTGACCACTGACCCTCTTATGCAGTGTGTTCCCTTAAATAACTTCTGCAAATTATATTCCAAGCAGCTCTGAGGAAATGCTTCACAATCACTGTAAGATCTGGTGCTTGCATCTGTTTGTTTTGGGTGTGTGAGGCTGTTCAGATGTTATCTCAGTGCTGTATATTAAAGAAAGTAAAACGGTGCTTTAGATAATATCTGTTTATAGATGCAGAACATGTCGGGCGGGATGGGCTGTTGGTGTGTCATTGTCTCTTTGAGGAAGTGTTTGAACTGAAGCAGGTCTTTCATCCATAACCTTCAGTATAGTGAAGGTAACACCAGGCTTGCACTGAGCTGATCTCTCACTGATATCTTGAAGGTCCTGCAGGAGTTTGGGACAGCAGGACCAGCTTGGCAATGGACTTAGCAGTACGGAGCAGACGTATGGACCGCAGCAGTAGCTACCTTCAGGTAAGACTGTCAGTGTCTGTTTTGCCATATTTGCTCATTTACAGTTGCTTAAATAAGAGAAAAACTGAGTGAAGTAGTAATGAATTTCTACAAGAGTAGCAAATAATTGTAGCTGTGCTCTGGACCATGAAAAATGATGTTATATCGATGATATACAAGGGTGGGAAGTCGTAAGGGCATGTCTCAATCCATTCTTGCATGAAATCCTGCATAGAAGGGCAGCATAGATGTATGTTCTGCCTATGATATCCCACAATCCTCTGCACGCAGTTTAGCAGTTGATGGTGGAAAAAACAGCATCTGATGAATTAATAAATGTATGTATTTATTATAAAGAAAGTTATACCTTAATATTAAAATGCTCTCTGTTAAGTCACTGGCTGTCTGGGCAGCTGCAGCTGATTTCATTCTGAAATTAATAATTAATCATAATTTCCATTGATACAGGAAATGATCAGTTACAGGTGGGAGTTTATATATTTCCAGTTAGCCGGTGTAAGACGTGTTTGTTTTCTTTTGTCACCTTTGTAAAATTTTTTCCTAATGGTTTAATAAGTGCGACACATGCAGATGATGTTAAAACTCTCTTCCCGTTGGTTAATGTGCTTTTGCACAGACTGTTACTGGATCAGAATAAATACAGTCATTCTTCTACAGAACATTTTCTGTTCCACTGAGTTCTTTCAGTGGCTGCCTGTGTTACTTGTAAAAATCACTGGATGGTGTGTGTGTGTGTGTGTGTGTGTGTGTGTGTGTGTGGGCTTGTTGCCCAGACAGGACCATTCAAGTGTTCCATAATGTATGTGTTTTCTATCCACATCTATCTCTCTCTCTCTTTTTTCTCTCTCCTCTCTCTCTCTCTCTCTCTCCCCTTAATTAGTCTTCTGTTCCATCCTCTTCTTGGCCATTTTTGTATTTTATCAGTTAGGCTAAACAGTTTCATTCTTTATGCTAGAGTTTATCTTACCTAAAGTTTACATTTTATTTTAAGACTCGCTTTTTCACATCAGCAATTGATCCAGGAGTTAAAACAGAAACCGTTGAGATCATTGTTGTCTGTTTGTGTCTGTTTTATTACTGTGTGTTATGGCCTGCAATTTACTCCAAAATAGTTTATAATTACAGGCTGACATTTTAAGCTCAGGAAGTTGTCATAGTGATTCAAACACTGCATGGCTTCAACAGTGCAGTTGCATTGGTTTGAAAGTGATTAAATATCACTAACAGACTGTCAGTCATTTATCTATAAACTACTCGTACTTCACAGCAAAGTCAGACTTCTGTAATATATTATTATTAATTCTTGCAGTACTATAATTTCTTTCCATAACACATTACATAATGTAATATGTACATAATTACATAATGACATAAAATACATGACCTCAGTTTATTCATATATTATTGTATGTGATGGCTGAGTTGTGTTGCCATAGTGAGGCTCATTTCCTGTCTTGGAAAACAGATTAAAATACAGGAAAGTGACTTGTTTCCTGTTTGTGTTGATATCAGGGGGCTTGACACTGCTGGGATTGTTTTGGTTGCGATCTGTTTTTAACTCTCTTTACCAGACTCACTTGCGGTTTCTTTAGTTATATGTTAGCAAAACAGATGCCAGTGCAGATTTGAACTGGGCACCAACATGTGACCAGTACGTTCATGTTTATGCTGGTGTGCAGTTGCTGGAGGCTTTTGCCTCGTCACTGGAGACGCTGGGACAGCAGATGATTGATGAAGAGGAAACAGACGATCCAGTCAGAGATTCAGAGCCATCGTTACTCATAGAGTGAGTATCACCCTCTGCTCAGTGTCTCCTGTGTGTGAAGATGCATTAGAACCATTAATACACAGTTATACTGTCAACAGTATAATACGAGCACTGCATTTAACACCAGTCATTGTAATCAATGTAGAGTAAATATAAAGTAAACAGTACCTGGGCTTGTCTCATTTTCTGTGACAGATTCATCGTACACTCACTGTAAAATAAATTAAACATCAAACAAACCTGCTAATATGTTTTTTGAATGAGTCTGAGATTTTATTAAACAATTAAGAGCCACATCTACTACAAAACCTGCAGTCATGGCATAAAGTTAAACAGGCTGTAGACTCATGTTGTATTGTAATGTGTTTGAGTGTGTTGTTGATGTGAGCAATCAATTTACATTCAAAAAAAGGTGTCGATTTGGTGTTATATATTAAAGATATTGCTATTATCATAAACTCCCATGTGTGATTTATTCAGTGCATGACATAGTTAAACAAGTTGACAACCCTGTGTGTAATATAACACTGATCGGTAGGGGGCGCCATTGATTAGTGAATCTGTGACTTGGAGTGAAACTGTTTCTACCTTTAAAGGACATGAAAGAAAGCAATTTGAAAACAGCCCATCCTCTGTTTATCTCTGTAGGATAGAGGGAGAGATGAACAGTGTGTGTCTACAGTGTCCTGCAGCAGGTGTGGATGGTGTGAGCACAAGCGTGAGTGTGTTAGACAAACTGATACACACACACCCTGTCTGGCTTCTGCTTTCCATCGACCAGCACGAGGCCACAAACATCCTACTGAAGCAACCAGCCGGGGTAAAGAGGAACACACACAACAGACAGATTAAAACATGTTAGATAACAAATCTGTGGGGATTGTGTTTGTTGTAGACCCATGAATGAGGAGTGAAATAGCATGTTTGATTTTAATATCTTGAGGCACAAAAAACAAAACTAAAAAAAAAATAAAATAAAAAAAAAGTTCTCTTAACATCATTATTCCAGCCAGCAGGAGTGAGTTCTCATATTCCTGTCCTGTCCAGGTATTTTTGGTGTGGAGGTCACCTGTCTTGCAAAAGAAGATCTTGTCATTCCACGTGGATGATCCCTCAGACTCCATCATTCACATCCCTGTGAAGGAGAGTCAGTACAGTACGTTGAGCTCTTGTTGACATGTTTGTCGTGTCTGCTCCAGTTTACTGTCACAGAGTGAATTTGTCAGGCCAGACATTTTGCTTGTGAAAGCACTCAGGGCTCTGTTAGTGTTCAATGTATGTGGAGTTCAGTTTATGTGGTATTAGCAATAAACTGGTTGAGGATAAAAATCGTTTGTGTAGTTAAACGTCACAAAAGTGAGGACACAATTTCAGGCATGTACAAGCAGTGCAGTTCCAAGAATTTCTCCATGTGGAATTTCAGACACACCCTGATGTTCCTGGCTTGGGCACAATCCAGCTGTTTTGATTGGCTGTTCTGTGGAACAGGAAGTGTCTTGAAGGGTGATAGCTAGAGGCTTATGAGATGTTTACCTGCCAGTAACTGATGGAACAGCGGAAACGCATATAGATGAGTTTGTATATGTACTGATGTGTTTATGAGCTGGTTCATGACATTTCCTTCATTTCTAGTGTTTTCTCTGGAGAATTCAGGAATCAGTTTTGCTGACCTCTTTCACCTTGTGGCCTTTTATTGTATAAGCAGGTAACACTTTTCAAATTACTATGAATAAACAATTTGGACAGTCATTAGAAATCGGAAGAGGGACATGAGTCATATTTCTAAAGAGCAGAATATTATAAAGGCTTTTGAGTAGCAGTAAGTAACCAGGTAACCATCCTAAAAGCCACATAGTGAAGTGCTAACATACATGCTAGCCAGTGCAGCCTATAGCATCATTGTTTACTAATTAAAATCTGTTGTCATTTCTTCTGCTCTCATTGTTTTCAATTATAATCTTTCAAACACTTTTTATCTGTGTTTGTTTCATGTAAGAGACATTTTGCCGTCTACACTGATGCTTCCGGAAGCCGTTCGCTCGGCTGAAACACTGTCTGATCTGCATGAGGTGGCCCAGCGAGGGGCAGGTACTGACCCACCTACACTAGTCTGACCCACTTTACTAAAATCATAAACAATATCTCACTCACAGCTACAGTATATTTCTGTGTTGTGTTATTTTAGGGCGGAGGGCCATACAAGTAATATATATATAAAAACATACGTATTTATAAATATACATTTAGATTGACTATATATTTAGCAGATGCATTCATCCAAAACAATGTACAAATGTGCAAAGCAATTTACAATTTATTATACAATTATTTTTTATACAATTTATTATAGAAAGTCCTACAATATCAGCAGTACTGTAGTGTTTAATTTCAAGAGTTGACGAGACAAAAATCAGGCAGAATTAACTGCAAAAGAGAAATAAAAGACAGGAAGAGGAGTTATTTTGGCTTTAGTAAGAAATGCCTTTATTAATGATAATTCTATATACATGCTAATAAATATCTGGGGCCACAGTGACTAACATTTCAAACATAAGCTAGCAGTATTTCACTTTTTTTTAAAACACAGTTTTTACTTGGTGTCGTAGGGTTTGGGGTTCTGCTATATATAGCACAGATGGTCATAGATTTTTGTGACAGGTTTAAGATGTTGAACAGTGGATAGTGAGCAGAAGTGGTGTGTTTTTCACACAGTTAATACTTCAGGTTTGTAGAGAATGACAGCAGATGTAATGCTGGAGTTTTGAGGAACTGTTGGGCTGCTGATTTGATCTCTCAGTCCATCACATCTGTGGTCACTATCCTGTCCCATGTTATTATTAGCCAGCTGACATTCCAGATAGTGTGTGAGCCAATTGGAGCATAGAGGTTACTGAGGGAAAATGTGTGTGTGTGTGTGTGTGTGTGTGTACTTCTCAAACACACACAAAGTTTGAGAAGTACACTAAAGATCAACTAAACAATTTTGATTTAGTGATTTCAGTTGAGTGGAAGTCTCATATGAAAGAGACTGACTGTCAAAAACACGAGTTAGGAACTGGTCCAACAAACAAAGAAGCCGTAAACCAAAGTGAAATGGGGGGAGATGAAGAGAAAAGGGGAGGAGAAAGAGGAGGAGTTTCCTGTTCTCTGTGAAGTCCACTCCCTGTACACACTGTCTGTTTGGATAAAAATGACTCATTGAGGTTTTGGCTGGATTTGTGTTGGGTGTGTTTGTACGGCATTTGTGAATCAGACTTCTGAAACACAGGACTGAGCTTGCTAAGTTTCTCCAAGGACTTCAGTGGACTTTAGGACCATAGAAATTAACAGACGCTGTAGACCGGCTGTAATCAGATATAGTGACACACAAATAACTTCACACATGCGGTAGCAACGTTTCTGTGGTATGAAGCTAAAGTGGGTGTGTTTGCGTGTTTTGAACTTGTGTTTGTGCAATCATTGCGTACGTTTGTTGTTAATCATTTACCACTTTCTGCTTTTATCCTTCAGCATTCTGGAAGTCTTCTCTCCACAGTCAACACGAGACACTCTGTGTCACAGGCGGTTCTTTGTGTCAAGACAGACTGCATGACAACTGTTCTGAGATATTACAGTTAGAGGATCAAACTGACTTCTGCTCAAGTCCCTCAGAAGGTGGGAGAAGTTTCTTCAGCAGTGCTTTGTCCTTCACCAACCCCGTCTTCATCCAGACACAGGAAAAACCCGCTGGAAATTCTACAGCAGTAAAAGACCCAACAGCAGCCAACGGAAAATCTCGCCCACCTCCTCCACCCAGGCCTCCACCACCTCGCATTTTGGTTTGTAGACCTACTGCACCAAGAACTATGCCT
>JAZGTK010017162.1:0-12392 GCA_036877625.1 Ambastaia sidthimunki
AAAAGTGGGTCCTGGCTTAGAATTAAACAGTCTTGTAGAATGTTATAAAGCTGATCAGTTCTAAAAGACTCTACAATACTGTGTTGACTGACCCACAAATAGTCTAAGTAGATTTAAATCTAAGGCCTGTATCACACCACACGCTAAAGCAGCAAAAAACAGCATGTATTTATCAGGACTATTGCTGCCTTTTAACAGGCTGCTGGATTCGAACCGTGAGCAGAGGTTGATCTAGTTTTGGTGCATGTACCATTGAAAATGTGCCATAATTGTATTTATTAACACAGTGTTTTGCAATTTAAGCTTTTATGAAGCAATAGACTGGAACAAAGTACTCACCCATTATCATTTCCAATGTCCATTTTATAATATGTGGCTTTTAACTAAAGAAATACTCATTGTAGAAACCAGTCTCCCCATTTTTAGTGCATGAGACTGGAAACGTTACAGTACGTTGCAGAAACGCAGTCAGTCTGAAAACAAGGCTGCTGTTGTCGCTGCACTGATGCGTGTGGTCTGCAGCAGCCCTGCAGTAAGTTTCAAATCGAACAAAATGAAAATCGCAACCAAATTTGGACAAACCATAAGAGACACGTCTTACATGATTATAGGAATCCCAAAGATAAATCGTTTTTGATAGACTGACTTGAGAGAAACCCAAGAGCTCTCAAATAGCTCTCAAATAGCTCTTACCACTATAAAGGCACCATATTTTCAATGTGGCAGCTTGGCTGTGGTTTTGTAGAATAGTTCAGTCTGGATTTCCCAGGGCATTAACCGCTGAATCAGTCTGCAGTTACACCAGAGAGGTGTCAGTCATGCTTAAGATATACAGTCAACATCTGCACACTATGGATCTTGTATTAGTGAAATGAGGCAGAGAAAGATCTACCTGTTGCTTCTGAAAGCCAAAATGAGTCTGTCATGTTCTTCTCCCTGTAATCAGGACAGGAAATGGCTGTTTGATGCAAAGTGCAAAGATGGTTTGCGTTAGAGATGGCAAAAGTACTGAATGTTTGGAATCAAGCGGATGCTAAAATAGACAAGATGGAATGATACCAGTCCTTCTACGGTGTTGTTAGTACAGAGTGCGGAAAATTGTCTCAAAATTTTAGATGAGTGAACCTCGCAGTGCAGGCTAGCAGACAAACTGCTTTCTTAAGAAGAAAAGCTTTTCAAAAGATAATGAGAACACCACTCACTGTCCTCAATTTTCTTGCCCTTAATTTTTTTAGATCATTATTACTGGCTGTTTTGATTTGAAAAGCCACCTGACGTAATTGTTTACATGGTTTTTTAAAATGTATTATGTTTTTCAAAGGAAGTGTGTCTATAGTTTTCGCTGTGGTCTTGACTACTGTGTGTGGTTTCTATATTCAGAAAGAAGTCTTGGTTTAACGAGGAAGTAAAGCAATGATACCCAGCTCACGTTTAGATGCTCTGGAGGCAGCAGAGATATTCTTTACCTCAGCTGAAATGGATACTGCTGAAGCTCTGTGCTGTCTGATGTTGGAGAGTCCAGGGCATGATGAAGGGAGCGGAAGACAAAAGGAAGGAAAATAAGAGAGAGAGGTGGTGCTGTATGTGTGTTTTATAGCAAGGTTGAAAGAGATTTTAAAATTTTGAGAGAAGAATGGAGAGGAATGAGTAAGGTTGAAAGACAGATTGAAATTCATAGAAACCGATCCACAGTCCTTCAAAAATATTATAATAGCAGCGGCTGTCTGTTGGTCTGTGAATGTCATAAAATATTAATGAACAATATTTGAGGAAAAACAGCTAAAAAGAATGAATAATTTTAAATGTATTATGAGGGAAGGTCAGACACAATTGAGTCATAAGTTTTGTGATTTATTTTTAAATTAAATGGACAACTAGATTTTTACATTTTCATTAGGAAAGGCTCTAAGGTGTTGTGAACGGTTGTCAGGGTGTTGTTAACGGTTGTCAGGGTGTTGTTATGTTGTTTCTAAGGTGCTTTGAGTGGCTGTTATTATGTGGTTGTCAGGGTGTTTTGTGAAGCTCTCCTCACTGGCCCAAGTCAACAGCGCTTGTCCTCAAGTCTCTTATTATATTCACCACTTTAATTATTTTTCAAAACTCTTAGGTCTGGTCACATAGACAAGTAAAACACACAGGTTTCATTCATGTCTGTTGCACAAATGGTGAGATGCCTTATTTCAATTGGCTAGTTTATTTAATCAAGTATGAAACTACAATGAAAACAGAGCATAAAGGTGTTTAAGATGTGACATCTTGTGGTTTCTAGGATCACTCTGAGAATCCTTTGGGAGCTGCTGTGACTTTGGCCCATGAGTTGGGCCACAACTTCGGAATGAACCATGACACTCCAGAACGGGGGTGTGGCTGTAGGATGACTGTAGATCGTGGAGGCTGTATTATGACCCCATCAACAGGGTGAGTAAGTTCTCTTGTTGTTGCTATTGGCTGAGGAATTTATTCAACATTTATTGAATTATTACTTATACATTGTGTCAAATCACAAGCCCTACTTATCACCCTGTATTAGTTAACTGCCACGGTATCTTCTGTCAGTCAACCAGTTTTCTGTATGTTTTCTGGTGTATAAAAGCCCTGTAGACACATCACTCCACAACTCAATTAGTCTCTATTGAGCCCCATTATCTGTAAAATGGTTAAATCAAGCTCTCATCATTCATGTACACAAGAGAACAGTCAGCCAGATACCTGAATCTAACTGACCTGGGGTTAACAAGCCGTCTCTCAGTGGATGGATTTAAAGCACACATCCATACGTCACTACTGGCATGAGGTTGGTCTCTGGTTGAAATTGTTCAATCTAACAAACTTGTAGATAGGAAGAAGGCTTACTCTGTCCTGCTTACACTGAAATTTGGATTTTAACTGTCAGCTGGCTTCTTGAGATAACACAGTTTGCTGTAATTGGGTTCAATGTGTGTGTCAGGAATAGGTATATGTCAGGGTGATGGTGAGAGGGGCTTATAATAATAGGATATTTTACTTTATCGCATTTCTACACGTTTGTATTGTCAAAAGTTGAAGTATGAAGTATGAATTGTTTGAGTAGTTGCCTGTCTTTGACTTTAAAAGGTGAAATAAGCCAAGCAGCAAAAGTCACTTACTGCGTCTGATCATTGGAGAGTTTTTAAACAAAGAGGATCATGGGTATTTTTATGTTATGCATTACTTAGGACAGTTTGGCAGATTTTTTCTGATAATCTTAAATATTTAGGATCAGATGAGGACCACATGTTGTTCCAGACCTATATGACTTTCTTTCGTGTGGAACATAAGATTTAGAAGATGTGACTGACACCCATCACCATTTACATTATTGTATGAATAAAACAACAGCATCAACATTCTTCTAAATTTTTCCATAGAAAAAGTCATATGGGTTTGCAAAGACCTGAGTAAAGTTAGAAATGGAATCATAGAATCCTTCAGGTTGCAAACTCTAATCTCAGCATCTTGTTTTACAGAATGTAGTTGTTCTTTTAATTTGATTATAGAAGTGAACAATAGATGCCATCTCATTTCTTGTATTTGAAGATAAATTAGTTTCATGGCAATCTGCCATTGGAGTCCAACTGTGCCAAATGCATTATCTTCTCCTGCTGCGATGTTTGAGAATCAGACCTGTGGCTTTGAAAATAAACATAGCTTAAGCATCTCTTCGAGGAATCAGCATTTGCAGCAATTTCTAAGTCAGTCACTAGTAACCGCAGTCTGCTGTCGGCTGTGACTGGTTTGCAGTCTCTCTGCTGTAGCTTATCTCAAAGTGGGGATGTTTTTGTTGGACCGATGCTCATCCCTGGACCACGGCCACAGCAAACAGTGAAAACCCTTTTCTCCCATTATGTGTTCATATAACAACAAGACAGCATGCTGGGAAGAAACTCCTCCGGGTTTTTAAAAGCTACCCAGAAGAAAAATTAAGGGGAGATGTTTTGTCATCACATTTAACTGAGAGAGGAGTTTACATCATTTTTGCTTACTTCTTTTTATAGATTTATAGCCCTTAATTCTGCATCAGCACAATGGAGGAATACTTTAAAAAATAACAGTGAAAGTGCCAAAGCACGTCTCTATTTTTATTGTTTGAGGGTTGAGGTTGCAGTTTAGCTTAAGCTTGTTTGCTGTTAACTTCTTAAAATGTTTGAGATATGTTGTAAGTGCGTTTGTTATAGAGTGTGTTGGAAGGTAATTCACATAGTTGGAGAATATGTTTGTTCTGTTAGAAAATCAGTCTACCATTGCAAAGAAAGGAAAACACTGGCCTATTTTTCCCTTCCCATGGGAGAACACAGACTTCCTTAGTTTATTCAACCCTTAAAACCGAAACTCACGGACACACAGTCTCAAAGACACAAACACAAATCTGCTAAAGTACAGACAAAATACTGTATGAACTCATACTGCCTTTGAACTCAAACACATTGTCCAAAAATCCATTCCATGTGCATTATATACAACTATTCCAAAGCTTTGTGTGTGAATTTTTTGCATTAAAAATCATTTTGTGTTTAATGTACTGTAACAGCATCAACAATAACAAAAACAACATACGGTTTTAATATGACAATGACAGATTTTTAATTGTAACCCGCCAAACAAATATCACACACACAGATACCAAATGTGTTATTTTTCAAATATTACATTTTCTTATTGTTTCAATGCTTTTGATCCTTTGTTTCCATGCTGTTTTCACTAGCTAAATAAACCTCCTGTAACTTGGCTCTAACACGGCTCACAATCTGTCTCTGATTTATTTAGTTCCTCAAAACCCTTTTCCTGCTGTTGGATGTATTTTGCTGTTCTTACTGTTCTCTGCAAGGTTCTATTTTTAAAGTTCAAACATGAGAAATTCATGATCTCACACGCAGCTTTCTTTCTTTCTTTGACAGCCGCTGTGAGTTCTCAGTGCCAGCGTTCTATCTGCAACACCTGAACAACAACATATAAGCTGAGATTTTCAGGGCCAGGATCTTAGTAGAGAGTCAATGTCAGGTCGAAATGATGAGATGAGGAGACACAACCAGATAGAGAGAGACTGACAGAGAGATGGAATGCAGGATAAAAAGAAGACTTGCAGAAAAACAAACAAAGATTCAGTAATAGAGATAAATATGGCAAACTGAGAAACTAGGTAATTCTTTCAAATGTTTACAGTAAACACAATAAGCCTCTTTCCTTAAGATCTTTTTTAGTGTCTCAAACATAAACAGGAAGTCGTTGTCAATTGCTTGGTGCTTTGCAGCCACATACAATAGCCGAAATATGGACTAATAGGCTGTAGAAGAAAAAAACAGACCACTGATGAAAGAGGGAAATCAGAGCGCTCAACATAGCAACTGTAAGAAAAGGAAGTCTCGCATTTCAATTAAAGTGTTAAATTGGCTTATTGGCAAAAGCCTTTTGTAGTCTTGTTTGCTTTTTGCTTGCAGAAATTGAAAAATACACTGGATATGATCTGGAAAACAATGACCAATCTCATATGCAACGTAATCTGTATACAGTGTACTGTGTTCACATCTTCTGTATGTGTTTATTACTTGGATAATATGCTGCATTTCCAAAATGCGTAGTACACAACAAGTTTACTGCATGGAATGTCTAGCAAGTAAGCATTTATAATGTAATGAGGTCATGTGACGACAACGTAGCATGGAATAATTCCTACATATAGCAATAGTGCTGTTTTCATTATTTTAATACTCTATGCTATTTTGTAAAAAAATTGTACAAGTTTTTTAGTGAATATTAAGCTAGTACACAGCGCTTTCCCTATTTATAAACAGCAGGAGCTTTACTTGCTAGACAGGAAGTTGCTGCCAGGTGACATTACCAAGAAGGCTGCTGGGTGAACTTACTTCCTTAAAGAACTTTGGCACCAGTCAACAGAAACAGCATTAACTTAAGCTGGATTTATAAGAACTTCTAGCAGCCCCTTAAACACTGTGATTTGACTTCTTAACACAGCATTTACCTCATCCAATCTCTGCCTGTATCTTCACTACAGAGCGCGCAAGGGAGAACATTTGCCTGTAATATCAAGCATGTCAGCTGGCCTTTTGAAAAAGAGCACATCAGATGCTATCACATAATAGCTATCGCTTTTGCTATTGTTGAGGCAGCCACGTGCCGAATCACAAACGACCGAGTTATCTTCTAAACGACAGGCAGCACAATAGACCCTGACTTTAAATCAGCTGAAGTCGCCGGAGGACCCTGGTTTAACAGACATTAATTTCCTAATTTCGCACGTATCGCTGATAACATAACTCTGATAGGTCAATTCCAAAACTGAGGTTTGAAAAGGTCCTGATTCAAATTGCTTTGAATTGTAGCTGGGCAACTGCCCGGCAGGTTAATAAAGACGATCACTGCGTGTGTACGTGCGCAAAGAGCAGGAATGTGTTTAAATGTGTATTTAATTTATTCCTCATTATGTTTTTATAAACGCGTTGCTGTGAACGGGTGTGTGTTATTAAATTAGATGTCGTCATGGTTTGACCAGGATCTAGACTGTTCTGATATCTCCCAAAACGCTTTTTGATTAATATATTTGGAATGCTAAGATATACTGTGGAGAGGTTTAGGCTAACAGTGTTTTAGGAAATAGTAAGTCTTTTCCAGGAATACTTCTGCAACAATACTGGCCATGTTTCTGGGTGTTAATACCCTCTATGGTCTCAAAACGATGAAGTAAGACAAGTGGATTTGGTGCCTGGGTGGTAAGTAAAGAAACCAGGTTTGAATCTGCAATAAGGCAACCTGACTTATTGAATTTTGCCCAATGTGTTTTTAATTTCTTTCTTTTTTTTGATTGACCTGCTTTGCTATGGTCTGTGTTGGCTTGTTTGATTTTGTTCCCATCACATTATTGACTAGTAATTTAAGGACCTCAGAGATGCAGCTCATGTTAAGCAAGTGCTGAGGTTTGTTTTGTGCAAGCACTCAACATTGTACTTGTTTCATAATTATATAAAATGGAAAAAGCAGATGCGTTTTTGAGAGGACAGCAGGCGTGTAATCTCAGAATAATTTGCACTGTAATCAGCATCTGTGTTCATCTTCTTGCTGAAGAGTCTTGACTAGACAATGTGGTTTCGCTTGGTGAATGTTTAGGGAGAATTATGATGCAAATGCTTAATGATAGCAGTTAAAGTTTCAGATGTGTGCAGGTATTTAGGTTATGATGTGATGATAAGAGTTTTCTGCACACAGCTTTTACAGGGTAAAATGCAAAGATTTTTTTTTGCATTTGAGGCAGTGACTTACTGTAAAGATGGACAGAAAGTGTAATTTAAAGGGGAAGGATTTTTGGGGGACAGATTTATTGTTTACTCACATTTCTTACTCAAAAACTCTACCATAAAAAACTACCATTTATACTTTAAATGCATGTATTCTGCTACCAATTTGTGTAGTTCATTATTAGTTTTTTAGGAGTAAACTGGCATATGGATGACATCACTGTGTGTGTGTGTGCGTGCGTGTGTGTGTGCGTGCATGTGTGTATTTTCATGCTTGGCTGTATTTGTAGCTTCTCTTATCTCAAAAGCTCCTGAGGCACTGTTTGGGAGTGGACTGGCACTACACACTTCACATGTGCCCTAAACCATCCCAGTCCAAATATTGGCTTTGACCAGCTCCATTCTGTACCGTGCCAGGCCCTCTTAACCCACTTGACCTGATGCCAACCTTTGCCAGCTTCCCATTCCAAGATCTCCACCCACACTCTGCTTAACTCCAGTGCCAATCCGTCTTTAAACCAAAGCCCTTTTCTGTATAACTGTTACTTTTCTATCTATCATAGCCTCATTAAACACACTACAGCACCACTGAAATGTCATTTCTGGATCTTTTCTTAGTGTGTTTAAGACACAGTATGTGTTGCTTCCATTCGCAAATGTCATGACTTTTACTTCCAGACGCCCCTACTGATTGCTCTCTTTCAGCTTTAAGCCCTTTAAAGGTGGCATTAAAACTCACACACAGCCTCATTGTGCCCCAGCTTGCTGCTACACTGTTACTGCTGGCATCTGTGATATTTGCTGAAGGCCAACAGCTCATTGCAAATCAGTGTTTTGAGGCTCAAAGACTTGTTTCCGGTTTGTTGTCAATAATTGATTTGCAACACAAAGTTGATGTCAAATGCCAGTGGTCTGTTTTTCATGTGTGTGTGTGTGTGTGTGAGGTCCTATAGGAAAAAAATCAAAATGGATCATTTTGGATAAGTGCAGTTTTCTATGCTGTGTTGACATCATTCCTGTACACTTTAATATCCAATTGTATTTAAATGACTCAGTTGGTACAGGAAGGGACATTTGAATTCTAGGGAGCATTTGATTTGACAAAAACTTTGTGGTGCAAGATATGTCATTAATGTTTTCAGTCCCAGAAAAGAGAGACAACATTTTTAATTCACATATCTGCTTAATGTAGGTACAAGCATTTAAAACTCAAATTTTTATTTCATGATGTTTAAAAATCTTGAAGCGTCAATAAGATTAAGTGGCTTTTCAGAAGGACTATGTTTTAAAAGAGATCTGAACGGTGTCTCAGACTGCCCAGATATACCCAGATTTTGCCATAAAAAGATATTTCAGTAAGAACTCAAACGTTGTTATCAGCTACTTCCAAAATCAAAATACCTAGGCTGTGCATCTACATCAATTTTATAACGCTGAACTTTTACTATAGTTTTTTGTAGCACTGTGCTTTTGACTTTTTACTATAGCGCAATAATGTTTTCATCAGAGATGTTATTGGACAGGGTGCAGTAGGGACACAGAGTGAAGCATGAGGACAGACACAGAACCCCCTGCAAGAGTCGGGGCAGACGCCCTCCCCATCTCCATCCCTACTTGGCTTTTACCGCAAAACCTCATACAAGCAGACACACTCACCCCCCGGGAATGCAGATGTTCCTGGCAAACAGTTTCTCCTCCCCACACCTCCCTCCATCCTTCCCTCACGTTTTCCTCTCTTTCATCTGCAGACAGTTTATTTGGCTTTACCGGCAATGACAGAATTATTCGGTGTCTGAGTCATGAGCGCTCGATTCGGGCCAGTAAGACCTCACCAAAATAAAAACTCCCAGATTTTCAGTGTGGATTTTGAAACCCTACTGTAAGAGTTTACAGCATAGTCATATTGTAAAAAGTCTTTACAGTAATGCAGAATATAATATAACCAGTCTAATTACTAAAAGTAAGCACGTACTGTAATTGTTTAGTGAGCGTTATATCCACAAACCTTATGATTATTAATGGTTTAATCCCGCCTTCACATGCATGCTCAGTCTTGCTTTCAAAAAACACAAACTCAAGGACATCCAGTTATTCAGACGTTTTGCATATTTATGAGCGCATGGCAAATACGCACTTTGTTGTTCCACTTGTTTTTGGGGTGAGTTAGTGAACTGAAGATACCGGCAACAGACCGTGAAGAATCTTCCATAGTATCCTCCAGTGAGCAGAGCATAGACCCAAATGAGTTTCATTAGCTCTCATCTTAGATCTCCAATCCTCTCACTCCATGCTCGAGGCAGCTGCCCCAGACCGAGGTTGTCATGCTTGAATATGATTGGCTGCCTCTCTGTTTCATCTAAAAGAACTCAGACTTTGTTACAGTGTCTGCAGTCAGACAGAGGTCGTGCCCAGCGCTTGTTTTGTTTGATGATTGAACATGAAATGTATCTCTGCTGTGAGCTGTCACCATAGGCTTCTGCTCAGACGGCTTAGTCATCATCACATAGAGGACTGGGACATGAATGCCATAGTGGAAGGTCATATGCTAATTTGCTTTTGTTTTGTTGTCATCTTTGCCTTGTGGAAGTAATGGCCTTGTTGGCTTTGGGAATTTAAATTCTTATGACTTTGTATGCTTGGTTGGGTCAGTAGGGTCATGATATTATACTCTGTGTTAGTTTATTTAGTTATAATCTTTCTAGCTCTCTAGCTTGCTTTCACTGAGTTGGTCCCTATCATTCGCTTTGCTTTGAGCATATAAATTGGTTTGGCTGGACAGATATTCACTTGGAAAGCTTGTTTCTGGCTAAAATTCACACTGAAGTGTTAGCTTACATCAGCATATTCAAGTTCAATGCCGGTCTAGGCTGGTTTATGCTGGTCCATGTGGTGGACCGGTATAGCCATACTGTTCACTAACAAAACTTGATCCATCCGCTGGTGAAGCTAGCATGATTTTATGGATAACGCTGGTTAACAAGGGATATGGGATGAGGATACCACCACACAAACATCCAATAGACAAGATATACTGGTGTTGAGCCATCCTGATTTTGTCATAAGGATTATTAATATATTCCAATAGCCAGTTGGGCTGTTGATGATGCACATGTCATGTTGTCTAATTGCATTTACTAATTTCCCTTTCTAAACAGGTACCCATTCCCCACAGTGTTCAGTACCTGCAGTAAAAAGGATCTGGTGGCGAGTCTGGAGAAGGGGGTGGGCATGTGTTTGTATAACATGCCTGAAGTCAAAATGCTCTACGGGGGGCAGAAATGTGGAAATGGATACATAGAGGAAGGAGAGGAGTGTGACTGCGGAGAGCCGGAGGTATGAAAGACCAACACACATCAAAGACCCCCGCACACCACAACAAAGCAGACCGCAACTCGCTTTTAGCTGTGAGATTTTATCTAAATTAGATCTAAATCCAGTTTCACATTTTGATTTCGGTAATGGATCGTTCCAAATGCAATTTTATTTGGCTGGTTTAATATTCATAGGTCAAAGGCTTGACCTTGAACCTGACGTTGTCCTGAAAGCCAGATATTCAGAAACAACACCACATTCACACACGTGAGAAGTTCTGCTAAGCAGTTGCAAAGAAGCTGCTTGCAGACATTCTAAAGCATGAAGATATCTCAAACAGTCCAGACGAGAAGTGCAGTGACTGGCATGCCTCTAATCGCATTATATTTACTGCAGGATGTCTTTGAAATGACAGTGTGAACTCCCAGTGTGGAAAGCATTTATCTGTGGACCATTAGCTGTCCTTGCAGTCCCAAAATGTTTAGCATTTCACATGACGGGATAATAACATTTTCTGACCTGAATTTTGACCTGCATTTCATGTGTTTCAATTATATGTTGCCCGTTTCATCTAAGCTGTGATGCAGTGGGTAGCACACATGCTTGTAACATAAAACAGTTCAGAGAACAGTTTGGTGCCCTTGCATCTATATTATTCCATTAATACAGTAGGCAAGGGTGACAACAATAAAGTTCAACAGATCAGTGAGTCATTTCTGGTACTGGTTTATTGAGATGAACCATCTGAATAGAGCTATTCACTTAAATGAATCATATTTTCCAAAACTTCCTACCAAAAATTATTCTAAGAGAATTCATTCACTGTAGTTGCAATTTACTGAAGTTGTGTTAGTAGTGTAGCTACTTTAAGTTTGTTACTCTGCAAGATTGGAAATGTTATGACAGTATAGATCTGAGGTAAAAAACCTGGTCTGTAAATCTAAAGTCTATCATGGGAAAAAAATTGTGTTTTGAAGAGGCACCCTGGCTGTGAATTCCAATGATCTCACCAGGGGGAGGCAGAGAGGAAGTGGGCAAGGAGAGAGGAAACTAAGCAGCAGGAATTGAGTGTTGGATAGAAGGATGAAAGAAGCCCCTCCCACCATCAGCTCAAAACAGACTGATGCTAAGTTTGGAGAAACACGCAAGTCTGTAAAGAGATTTCTCTGACTCTGAGGAGTAGTTACAGCCAGCGCACTGACCAAACCCAACCCAAACCTTCAGCACCTCTCCCAGTACATACCACGACCTTGTTAAAGAGGAAATGAGGAGAGAACTTGAAGAAGGAGGAAGAAAGAAAAGTCCCAAAAGATGTGATTGTGTGGCGTATGAAATACAACTTCAGTGTTTTGGGTCTTAATGAGCTTATTTCCACCTTTATAGATGAACAAAGTTCTTCTCCTTTACTGCCAATTATTTTCAAACTTGAAATGTTTTTTCTGCCTCTCTCTCTCTCTCTCTCTCTCTCTCTCTCTCTCTCCCTCTGTGTCTCTCTGTCTAAGATAAATGTCTTCTTTCCTTCAATTGTGTGACTGACGCCCCTATCATTTCCACTTGGGGTCACTGATGATGTCACTGCCTTACACACGTACACATGTACACAGTTACTGATGTCATAAGTTCAGAATCTGAGAAAGTAACACATCTTTTCTAAAGATCAGAACAATGCATGGACCACTAATTTAAACCAGACAAATATGTCAACACACACAAATCTACAGCAACATTTCCCAACATATTTTTGTTACCATGGATTCAAAGAACTAGTTGACAAAAGGGAATTTCCTAAAAGAATACTAACCCCACACCTTGAAC
>JAZGTK010017163.1:0-12391 GCA_036877625.1 Ambastaia sidthimunki
TAATGATGACCATACAATTGCATTGGAATTGCATTGTCACCTGTCACTGCTCTTTTCACTGCAGGCTTTGATGTGGCAAAAACTGGTGATGCCAGGATAGGTTTTGTTGGTTTCCCATCAGTGGGCAAGTCCACTCTTCTGAGTAACTTGGCTGGGGTGTATTCAGAGGTTGCCGCCTATGAGTTCACCACACTGACAACTGTTCCAGGTGTCATCCGTTATAAAGGAGCCAAAATCCAGGTACGAATTCTTGCATTGTTTCATTATGTGAAACATAATGATTGCATGTAGTGTTCTTGTGGTTCAAATGGAAGAGAGCTTGCAACGCCAAGGTTGTGAGTTTGATTCCCAGGGAACATGCAATGATATCTTAAATACTTTGAACACACACTATGTTGGTTTAAATAAGTGTCTGCCAAATACATTAATGTAAATTTTCTCTTAATGTGGATCATTAGAGCTGTTGACTTTTATGTGTGACCTGTAATGTGTATCTGAAACTCTGTGCTTTAATAATGTACAAACAATGAAATAATTGTATTTTACCTATTTTCATTGGTAATAGATTTTGTTGGTTTGTTTTATTAGCTTCTGGATCTCCCAGGTATCATTGAAGGAGCCAAAGACGGTAAAGGCCGAGGACGTCAAGTGATTGCTGGTATGTTTTAGCTACATTAGCTATTACAATCACCCGCATATGTTGCAGGGTCTCGTGTTATGCTGGTCACATCTTCTGTCTGATCTCAGTGTTCCTGTGATCTTGCCAACAGTTGCTCGCACTTGCAACCTCATCCTGATCGTCTTGGACGTTTTGAAGCCTCTTGGGCACAAGAAGCTCATCGAGCATGAGCTGGAAGGCTTTGGCATCCGCCTCAACAAGAAACCACCAAATATTGGCTTCAAGAAGAAAGACAAGGGTGGAATCAACTTCACTGCCACTGTAAGACATTTTGTGCTCTTAAAGGGACAGTGCACCCAAAAATAAAAATTATAAATGTTTTAACATTGAAAAAGAATCTTCAGGCTGCTCTTTTCCATACATAAAACAGACATAAAAGGGTTGCTAATAAGTTCAAAAAATGGCAAATTGGTATACAAGCACGATAAAAGAAGTCCATACACCTTGTGTGCTATACTGCTACTCATTTGATATTTGTTCTGTGTATGAAACGGACAAATTTAGGTTGTCATTTGCTGTAAATGGCATCTCTCTGCTAAAGCGTAGAATTAACATTTTTGGGTGCAATATTCCTTTAATTTCTCAATGTTTTTTTTTTTTTAAAAAAAACAATTGCAGTAACAGTTACTTTCATGCTTTTCTTAGTGTGCTCAAACTGAGCTGGACGCAGAGACAGTAAAGAGCATCCTAGCCGAGTATAAGATCCACAATGCAGACATAACTCTCCGAAGCGACTGCACTGCAGATGACCTCATTGACGTGGTGGAGGGAAACCGGTAGGACCGTATCCGTCTTCAGTCACTCCTAATACTCAGAAACCAATTGGCTGTAGTATCTCATACAGCTCTCATTGTCTCCCAGGGTTTACATCCCCTGCATTTATGTCCTGAACAAAATTGACCAGATTTCTATTGAGGAGCTGGACGTTATCTACAAGATCCCTCACTGCGTGCCCATCTCAGCTCACCACCGCTGGAACTTTGACGACTTGCTGGAAAAGATCTGGGACTACCTGCAGCTAGTGCGCATGTGAGTCACATACTGTCAGTTACTGCACTATAGTGCAAAGCTGAAATTAAATGATATTAAATATGATATATTTTACATGGAAAAACATGAGCCTGTTTTAGAACCTTTAAGATTAAGCCCCCAGTTCACATTTCTGAGTCCCGTCATTTTAATTCCCATAATTCTCTTATTCTAGTCTCATAATAATATATAGTTACTGTTATTATGTTATTTAAATAATAAATAATTGTATTATTATTTAAATTATATTAATTATGGCGGTGTGAGCTATACTGCCTTTTATTTAAACTACTTTAAATAAATGCAGTTTTTTTTACAGTAAAACAGTACTGCATTACAGTAATGAGAATCTAATCCAATGTTCAATACTCACTGCCAGACAAAGTTTACAATATATGTAATAAATGTTGGCAACCAGCAGCAGAATGTATAATACTATTGATTCATATTTTACAGCTACACAAAACCAAAAGGACAGCTTCCTGATTACACAGCACCAGTAGTTCTGCCAGACGAAAAAACATCCGTTGAGGACTTCTGCTTAAAGATCCATAAAAACCTCATCAAAGAGTTCAAATAGTAAGTAGTGACCTCATACCTCATTGATAACACTGAGGTTGCATTGAAGCCCAAATGAGGCAAATACAGTGCGACATAGGGAGTATAATTATGTATTTTCCTACCGCTGTACGTCATGTGGTTAGGTGCCATTCTCATTGTGATTAAAGCACTAGTTATCTTTATTATTTACATATAAGCAGGAGATTCTGAAACTCCAAGGTTAGTACAGTGTGTTACTCCCTTTTAATGGGAAGACCTTGTTCTTTAAAACTGCTCCTGCAAGCAGTGTGGAATATAGGCAGCTATACACCTCTTACCGTGAAATAATTTTTTCTCTTCATTTATTTGTTTCTTGTTTCTTAGGGTGATTTGTTTATTTTAGTCTCATTTGATCAAAATTAGATTTGAATGCCAAACTCGTGCTAACAAATTTAGTAGTTAAAGAAATATTACTACTATATTTTATTATTTTTATATATTTTATAAAATCTATTGTTTTATATAATATATCTAGGATAATAAAAAAAAGAGGACCTAAAACCATGTGCCATGAATCTAAAAAAATCATATTGTGAAAGGAGGGAGGTCACCAATAAAACAAAAATCATATCTTGAGATCTTTTCAAAAATCATATCACCTCATATCTTTGTAGATGTGGAAAACATTAACTGTGAGTGAACCGTTTTTAAATAGCATTGTGTTGAAACAAGGTTTTTCGTTCTCCGCAGTGCGTTGGTGTGGGGGTCGTCAGTAAAGCACAACCCACAGAAAGTCGGCAAAGACCACGTGCTGGAAGACGAGGACGTGATTCAGCTGGTGAAGAAATAAACGGACTCTGGTGTTCTGCATGATCATCACACTTCAAATAAGAAGTGATAAGACATTTCTAAATGGCCCGAAGGCTCCTATGGCACCCTTCCTGTTTTTAAGCTTTTGTTTTAGGACACGGACCAGTATGATTGTAAATCACACATTAATTTGACTCGTGTTGAATCACCATCAGAAATAACTTGGATGCAGTTATATAATGTGTATCTGTGGGCCGAAAACGCAAAAAAAAACTCTGGAATGCAAAACCATAAATGTCTATATCTGACACTGATGTATGATACAATACATTTGATCTTAATTCATTTCATTTGAAGTCTTACCATTGAATTTTCAGTGTCATTTAGCAGTTGACACAGAATTGAGATGTCTAGTCTCCATATGGTTACTCTAGTAGTCATGTGACTACATATAACCCCCTCCCCCTCTCTGATAATCAATCACTCAGGATAACCAGCCCACTTAAAGGATGAAGTGGATAGGGAATAATACACACCCAGTCAAAAGCACTGATGCCCTTAAACTGCCCCACTCATCAGGGACATTTGACATTGTGTTATGGGTGTAGCTCACTCCATGGTTAATCAACTAAAAAGCCCTTTTGGTTGCATTGGGTTTTGGCCTAAAATAAATTCAACAGTACTATGATGATTTTTTTTGTGGTAAGTGACACAAAAGAGTACTATGGTCATGAAAATCTGAAAATATAGAAGACTTCTATCACATGTTATAATGTTCAGAGCTGAAAATGTTGTGGAAAGTAATAAAATCTAAGTGGAAAATCAATTTCTGTAGTAAATGTGCATCACAAACATTAAATATAATGGCATTAATTATTCTTGGTTAATGTTAATTCATAAATGTACTGCAGTTCATTTTTAGTACATACAACAATGCGTTTTATTGTTAAAAATGTTAGTAAATGTAGAAATGAACATTGATTAAATTCTGTATTGTTCACTACTTATTTACATTAACAGCATTTTTTCTTGTGCTCATGTTTTTCTTATCGTAGAAAATGTTGTAAATGCAATCTGTATGAAATGTTTTTTCCCAATAGGATTGATGAATAATAAAAATGATCATGGAAAATTATTGATCGAAAGGTTTGAAAACTCTGTCTAACCCTGTGAAAGACACTTTCCTTATGGCACAAAAGTACTTACAAATTTTCTACAGTTATCAGTCTGTTGTAAGCAGCTGTGGTAGAGCCAAATCCTTCCTCAAGTAATTCAATAAGAAACACCATCCAAAAGATAAACCCTCCACACCCTCAAGAACAGGTGAGGCATTAGAGGCATTACACACTTAACTGGTTGCAAAAATCAAGTCTATCAAACCTATTGCATTCAGATAATTGATTATAAAACCTCATACCAAAGACCGCATTCAGAAAACAATGGATATTGAGGGTAGTATCAGATAAATAACTTCCCAAAAGTAAAGCATAACTTCAATTTGTAGTAAAGTCACCAATGTGAATGTAAAACATGGCCTCAGCAGAAAACTAAAATGCAGTATAAGTGCTCAGTTCTGGTGGGGTTATTGGGTTTATTGGAATGAAATGGAGGCAAATTTAGCCGCTGCTCTGAGTGCATTTTTTTTAGACAGTGGGGACATACGCCAATGCTGGAGGAGCGGTAGTTGCCACGCAAGCTCCGCCCTTCCCCCACCCATCATCCCCTGCTGCACTTTCCCCTGTAAATTATAGCAGCACTTTAGCTAATGAAAGAGTTGAAGTCCGAGCACTAATAAAAGCCATTAAGTGAATAAAGCGCTTCCCCCTCTAACAAAATTAAAGAATTTGCCCCCCCCAAAAGGGAGGACTCTGTATTAATATTTATGAATTGCGGAACTGAACCCTCAAACCCCTCCCAATGACAAGTATCCTGGCCCACACCACCCAACTTCTCCTCAGCAACCCACCTATCCTGGGTGATATTGTGTGACCCCCCCCCTCGTGAGGCGGAGGGAAGGGCGGAGTATGGGGGGTGTTGGAGGAGAGACATCCTGGACAGTTTGCCTTCAGCCCGACTTGCCATCTGACCAAGTCCAGTCCAGACGACCATCTCAGAACAGCAGCTCCCTGCCCTCAACACCCTCATCTGAACTTAGCTGCCAACAGGGTGAAAGCAAGAGGCTTTGGGCTAGGCATGAAGATTTGCTTTGAAGACCGCCAACCCTGAGGTGAACTGTTGGATGGTCCTCTACAAAACATTGAGGTGAGAGCACCAAATGCGCTGAGTTGTTGAATGTCTAACTTTTCTTATTTTCTCCTCATAGGGGTGTGCTGTCTTTTGAAGGTTTTTTGAAGCAACGGGTTCATAGTAGTTTAGGATTAGAATTTCTTTGCTGCTTTTTAGTTTTATTGAGTTATTTTCAAAATAACAGAATTTTGAAGGTTGTAGTTCACAAGAAAATTGAGCAAGATGGAGCCAAAATGTGCAACTTAATCAACTGGGTAAGATGTAGAGTTTGTTATCAATTTGTAGCACATGGAATAGGCTCATGGGATAGACCTGAGATGTTCGGTGAAACACCAAAAGTACTATGAAACAATGGTAGACGGATACAGGTGTACGCCAAGCCATTTCGCTTTTTGTATTCATTCAACTGTTATTTTTTGCCATCAGTTTTCCATTCTAACATCTCAAACCATCAACCCCAACGATGTTTGCTTCTTCCCATTTCATCATGCTAAGTAGTTCAGTTTTACTGACCTTTAGAGTTGATTAGTGCACCCATCTTTCCAAATCTCACTAAAATGTCTCATGGGACATGGCAAGTATGAGGGTAATAAGATTACCTCCCAGATGGATTCTGAGGCAGATTCTGAGGCAGATTTTTTGGAGACGTATTTTGAGATGCCATAAAAGCCAATTTATTTACCACAATAAATGTTACTGTAGTTTTTACAGTTGATCTTACAGTACAGTCGAAAATTAAGCTAATACTATCAGTTTGGTGTCTTAAGCTTTTAGAGCAGTCTGTTTGGGCAACCAATCAATCTTTTCTGCTAAAGAGCTATTGATGTTTCTTAACAAGATGACCATTGCTCAAACAAACTGTATATCTATAGATTTTCTGTAAAATCTCTGAACAATTTAATAAAGAACGTATTTAATTAGCAAAACCACTCATTTATTAACCAAATTTTTGAGTTCTCAGAAGTTCAATTTGATTATTTTACTGAAATCTTGAAAACGGACAGATTTGTCGACTAGTCGTCAGATATGTAGTAGGGTGGCGTACAATTTTCGGAGGAGGTGGGGTTTGTCGCAGTTTTTGCGCAGAAAGGGCGGTGCCCACGTATCTCTGCAGTGAAAAGACGACCTATGACTAATCTTTTTTTTAATTTTGCAGACGTTCTTGGTCGCAGTCTATCACGAACACCTTTTCCCCCGTCTCTCATTACGAGACACAGTCGCTTTCGGTCATCACCTGCGAAGACCTCTGTGATACTGGGCTCCTCGATTTCCAGTTTTTTGGGAACTGAAAACAGCCCTAACAACAATAGATCCAACAATGAAGAATGGAACTGTCTTTAACAACCCAATCATTTGATGGTCTTTGGGTACTTCTTGATTTTCACTCAAGAAAACTTGAAGCCTTGACTTGTTCCTTGACTACAGCAATTTTAAACTGCGTGACCTGCATGTTTCTGCTGACCTGAGTCTTTGCCCAGGACACCATTGTGCTTGATCTAACCATGCAGTTCCCTTTCTGTCCATGGTTGTGCCAAGCACTTTGGTGACTTGTGTGCACTATCTTCTGCTGCATATTTCTTCATATACTTAGCCGTTTTGAACCCCCAAGCTAGACGACCACACCTCATGCTGTTGCAGTATATAGATGTTGTCCTAAAACATTCAGAATAATAAAAGACCAAGATGCTTGTGTTGTCTGGTTTATTAAAGAAATTAAGGGTGTATCATGACAATCGAGGGTTGGAAAATGACTGAAAAGGAGTGGACTGTTAGGGTTAATTCTGTTGTCATACAATATTTCCTCACAGCTGAAAAAAGTTGTGGCATGACTTACTACCATTACAATACCTTTTAAGTATCTTTCTATTATAAGTATCTTATATGCCCCACGTCATTATGAAGTAGGAAGGGATGTATCTACTATAACCTTTGAGTGGGACGTGACCCCCTCCAATATTTAAATTAGTGTTTTCAATGTCAGATTCTTAGATCTCTTTAATCCTTGTTCTCTCTCTGAACATAAACATTTGGTTACGTTCTTAAAAGCACATCTTGAGAAATAGAGTCCCCGTTTCACCTTATGAAAATTTATTAAATTAACAAATCGTGACCCTCAGCCAACCTTTTACAGCTGAAATATAAACGTCTGGGTTATAACAAATACTGGAAGTCTTGTTTGAGTAAATGTAAACGCAGATGCAGTCGTGGAGGTCACGGGCAGAGATTTCTGCAGAGTGGCTTGGAGTCAACCACTCAATAAAATGAACCACTCAGCTTCAACATCACAGGTCATGTGAGGTTGCACTGCTTGAAATAATGAACATCAGTTTGATATTGCACTACATGTGTCTGTGCACATGTGGCTGTTTAATTGTATTTGATCATTTAGTCAAACCACATTTTACAATTTAAGGAAGACTTTGAAGATAAGACTTTTAAAGATGCGAATAACTTACTGAGAGGAATGCATCCATATTAGCGACCATATTGTGGTTTATCTATAAAGACAGTACATCAATGAATGATACAGGAATATCCACTCTAGTATTAAAGCCCACCTTTAATTAAAATACACATTTCACATCCAAATTATATTCTGTCAATATATTAACTAACAGTAGATTTTCAGGTGTAGATACTGTGAATAATTAACAGTAACAACTACTAAATTAATGATATTACTGTGTACACATATTTAGATTTTCATTTTGAATATCTTAAAATCTCATCATGTTTAACAGGTTTTTTAGATATTTAGAATAATTTGAGTGGTTCAAGTTTACTAGATTCCAAATTTTTAACATATGTATGAGTAAATGTATTGTTTGCCTTAGAAAATACCAGCAATAGATATCAGACACCAAACTGTCAAGTAAATACAATCTAAAACATGATTTTATTGGAGTATCATCTTTATCTGCTCAGTGCTCTCCAACACTCTCAACTCTGTCCTGTATACCAACTACTGCATTTCAGTCATTTAAAAATGAAGCAGGACTCAAACACCAATTCAAATGTTTTTATTGTCATCAATAATTAATTACATTGATCATTTTCACATTACATCAGAACAATTCATGCTCCTGACTTTGTAACTTCTTAGTCATTCATAAACTCCAGCATTAATTCACTCCAGTTAACAGTAGAACAAGTTTAGAAGTTTAGATAGTAGAAAAAGTGAAAAAGCAATTTTCAAGCAGTTGAGTCGTGTTTTATGCCATCAGATGATTTAAATCATGAGTTTTTGCCATCAAATAAATGCACTTATGTGTTTTAGTGAAGATCTCAGATTTCACAAGAAAATTCACATGATGTTCAGACAAAATAGTCAAGCAGAATACATTAAACAATCATTTTTAGAATAGACAGACACGCATGATCTGCCTGCTAATAGACTAATACTGTTATTTTTTGCTATGGAAAATAACTGCAGTACTGTTTCTTTAGCAGATGCAATATGAGAACACTCAAACCAAACATAATATATGACACTACTATGAAAAGACCTTTTGTTATAAAGTTTTTTTGTTAGGAGCAAAAAATGCTTTTTTTTTCAATTAGCGTATGTACCTTTTGACAGGCTATTGTGAACAATAGCTGTAAAACTTTAACAAAGGGAAATACAAAAACAACTTTGACTTTAATACAAATGTTTCAAAAGAGAATTTTTCCTAAATGGGATGTAAACTGGCCACAGTTATCAATGTAAAACAAACACAAATTACAATAAAAATGTTTAGGCCACTGTCAGGATGGAACCCAAAAGAATTATGGGCAAACATATTTATGATATAATAATTTGAATTTATCTTCATAAAATAAAAAAAAACTTGAAACCAAGAGGGAAATTTATGTTTAAATAAGAAAAGGAAGTACATTGTTTATTTATGCTTTCATGAGAGCAGACAGTCACATTGAGTGACTACCTCATATATGGAAATGAGTCATGTATATGTAAAGTATATGGAAAGTCTCAGCCATTTATAGTTCCTAACAATTTGTGCATCATAAACCACACGTTTTTAAGTGCAACTAATAATTATTTCACAGAATAATGTCTAATTACTACTTTCCTTAATAAACTGTTCATGAACCCATCTTGTAACCTCCATTTTGTGCTGCATATTTAAGCATATCATTCCATTACCAAGTGCTAACTGAGGACATTCAGATGTTATACGAGAGATTTTTACAAATCCTCAACATAAAATCTGACCTTGGGACTTAATAGCCCACAAACTTCATTTCAAATTCTCCTCTGCAGACATTGTAGGACAACATAGGCAAAAATCAATTTGTCGGGGACGTCTGATGTTTCCTGATGATTTGCACAACCTTAATTCCAGTTTCTCACGCACACGTAACTGCTACTGTAACTTCACTGGTTTGTGTTGTCATCAGTGTTAAAGAAAAATCGTTCAACGGGACGGAAAACAACATTTTTGTAAGCAAACAATATAATGAACTACCTCACGCATATTCTGAATAAACCAATTCATTCAGAATATTAAATCTCAAAGAAGCAAGTACAAATTCCTTTTAAACAAGGTATTTTTTGTTTACTTTGTTAGCATAAATGTGTATAACAGACACTGAACAGACACACCCATAACAGTGGATTCCCAGACACAAAAAACCCACAATGCACCTGTGCACAACGACTGTTTTGTACCAACTTAATTGTCAATTTTACATTCTCTGCATTAGTCAGTCGCCATCACTGACGTTCAGAAAAGCAGAGGCTATAGCAGACATTTGCTGAGATCAGAGTAGAAAAGACTTCAAACAGCCCTCAACAGTGCAGGAGAAAGGCAAGCCTGCTCATGAGGATGTTACGGTTGGCATAAGACACACCTCTCTCTCTCTCACCAGAAGAGGTTTTGGCGATCCTGTGAAGGCTGTTTAGGTTTTACTGGCAGTGTACGTTCTCTCACAAACACAACAAGGTAAATGGGGTAACTTAAGTCTGGTTCTGCTAAGGGTAGATCATCACAGTTTAAGATGCAGAGAAAAACCATGAAGAGGAAAAAAAAATGTGGCTTTGCGTCACAACTTCCTGAACTTCAAGTTGGTGGTGCATGCTCATGGTTTTTCCACAGCTGAACAACTCGGTTCTTTAGTACCTCAACAGCATGCTTGATATCGATGCTAAACGAATAAGGAGGCAAACATTGCTTTGGCAGGATCATCTTCAATGAATAAACTACTGGTGAAGTAATACCAGCGCATCTCAGCAGTTTGGCTCAGATGCACCCTACAAAACAGGAAGCAAGCTAACAGCACGAAATAGGTGTTGTAACCACTCATAAGCACTGCTAGTACGGACTTGGCCAAAAGGCCAAAAAACTGGGATATTAACTGGGACGTTTTGAATTTCTTTGTGGCCTCTGTTACTAAACCTATAAGCAATAATGTTCTCTTGCGTGTCACGTTAGCATTAAATTCCTGCTGCATGTGGCTTTTGCTCAGGCATAGATCTGATTTGGGCCGGTGGTGTGAGCGTTGTCGGCTCCTGGCCGCTCCTGGGTAGTTTGGGTGGGTTTGACTATGCTGACGTAGTCGTGGATACCTACGTCCATGTTTTTAGCTCTGAGAGCAGCAGTGTGAAGCTTCTCAAGGAAGTCTGGCATGCCTGTGGAACAGAGAGGAACTTAAGGGACATTGTTCATCAATCTACCGTCATAATAAATGCAAACAGGTGTAATAAAACGGCAGATGCAGACAGAGTAATATTCAAAGTCAGCTAGCATCAGCCGTTAACCTCAGCTAGCATTACAGTTAACCTCAACTTAGCAGCAAATCACTGCATTCACTATGGTAAATAAAAAGGCTGCAACGTTTATAACGGTAGCCTAAAACAACGCCTTAATAGCTATTTGGCTACTGGTTAACATCCATGTGTGTGGCATATATAAACCAAAAAAAATCTGATTTGGATTATATTTTGAAGATGATTATAGACAAATAGGTGTATTCTTATTTATTTTATGTATTATATATATTGTATGTGTGTGTGTGTGTGTATATATATATATAGATATATATATAGTATACACAAAATGTCATGAAATTTTCCATGTTGAACATAGGAAAGATGGCTCACCGCTCGATACCATCCAGCTGACGCAGTAGCGAGGAAAGACCGTCTGAGGGTCATCGCTGTAAGTCAGCAGGTAGTCAAAGCCGTTCTGTTAAGACAAGATCACTAGCTTAAGACTTTGCATATTAAACAGACAGGCTGACACACACAATTTCCTATTTTTACCTCATCAAATGACTTGTGTGGGCGGATGACCATCTTAGACTGGTAAGAATGAACTCTGACAAACTCCTGGCTCTCAGGGACACTAGGGTGTTTAACGGCTCTGAGGAAAGACACAAGGTAATATTGCAAAAACAACCATTTGATACAAAATAAAGCCTTTAAAATGGCATGAACAACAACACTTACTTGGAGACTAAAATCATCAGTTTGTTTTCCACATCGACGTGATAACGGCGCACATAGACGTAATCTCTGGAGTACATGGGATACTGCAGGAGAAATGTCACCAAGTTATAACACATCATTGGTCTCTTTAGAAAACAGGTCACCCAAAACTTACTTATTCACCCTCATATGTTATCTATGATACACAAAATGATGCACAGAGGCACTACTTTTTCAAATCTCAGCATGATCATGAATTCAAAGCTTCAAGTATTGGAGAATTATCAGTATATTATCAGTATAACAACATGAATGTTTCTCAAGACTTGCTTGGTTGGTTGTGCTATTTTATTGCTGTTTATATTCTTGTTTCTGGTCATTTTGAGGTTTCACAGTCATGGTCACTATGAACTGTATGGAAAAGTGCTACATGAAGATCATGACGATTAATAAATATTGTACATACAGATGAGAAATAATAGTTTCAGTGTTTGGGTAAATTAAACAGATGCACCTTCCTTATATAGGAATCCTATAGACTTTTATAGGATCCTTATATAGTAATCCTATAGACTATAGACTTCAACCATATACCCAACAGATGACTGATGAAACATGACATAAAGAAGATTAAAGTTAAGAAAGGCTTTTAAATC
>JAZGTK010017164.1:0-12390 GCA_036877625.1 Ambastaia sidthimunki
GAGAGATCTTGTTCTGTGATACCTGTATGGCGAAGTCAATGAGGCCACTTATATTGAGCGAGTATTCCATGAGGTCAAAGATAAACTGAATGTGTTGGACCAGGGGAAGGTGATAGGACATCCCTAAGGCAAAGCTGGTGATCTGTTCCAGAACATTCCTGGACACCTGAGAAGCAAAACACACACAGATGTTCAGAATTAGCAAACAGACGGCGTTCTTCAGAAATAAGACATTTCTGTTGCAAGAAACCTTGAGCAGTTGTAGAAATGGACTTGAAGAAAACTAATGCTGCAGAGTAGAACACGGTGCCTTTAATGGCCACATATTCCTCCAAACTGACAGTAACAATAGCTGTTGTGAGCGGGTCTGACCTGAGAGGTGACCTGGTGCTGATCAAAATGTGACAGGTGCTGGAATTTAGAGAAAATGTCTTCGGCAGTGGGGAAGGCTTCTGGTTTACTCCTCTTCCTCTTCTGGCCTTCCTCACCTCCTGTCGACAAACAAAACCAAAAAATAAACCATCAATTTGACGAAAATCAATAAATACACAGCGCACAGGAAAAAGCCATTAACGGCCTCTGAGCCCTAACAGAACTTCAGAAGGATGAAACGCTGTTATTGCCATCTGAACCCGCAGCCATCAGTCAACGCGGAGGTCACTGTCTGTCAAACAGCTTTCTAAATGAAAGCCGCCCAAACGGGTGACTTATTCACGCAGAGAGCCGCCGCAGGGCGACGGGTCAGCGTTCTCTGCCGCGCTTCAAATAGAAATAACTGCTTAATGTCAAGACCGTGGCAGGGCTCAGTCCAGTGTGAGTGAAATAATGGGATGTTCAATTACACCTCCATTAAAAGTAAAAGCAAACGCGGGCTGCTCTTTCTGAACGGGTCGCGGCTAAGCCGGAATATAATGAGTCAATGACGGCTATTAGCATTGAAATGGGCCTTCGGCGATGAATATTCAACGATGGCAATGAAGGTTCAGCGTAGTGAAAGGCTGTTAAAAGTAAAGTAAGAAAGAACTAAAAGAAAAGAACGGAGAATAAAGAAATATCGAGTGTTAATGATGAAACGTCCTCAGGGAGATAAAGACCAAATATGTCACTTCAACAAAGCTAAAGGTGGCACAAAATTACACGACCGTTAATTACCAACTAGCGCCATTTGGCAGAGAATGAGTCACGTGCTACATACCACGACAGCGAACGTGAAAACAAAGAGCTATTATCTCATTAACACAGCTGTCTTGCTCAATGAGTCACACGGTTAGTTAGCTGAAGACATTCAATGGCTGAATACGGAGATGAAAGCCCCTGTGGTTCGGGCACCTGTCTCTGCCGTACTCTTGCGGTTGAGAACTTTTAGGATGTCTTTAGTGATCTTCTTGATGGTGTGTCGGGCCTCGTCTCTCTGCTTGCCGACTCCATACAGAACCACCAGACGCTGGTTACACTCGTGGCTGGCGCTCTCCTCCTGAACAACAACTACTGGTTAGTTCCAAAGTTACACATTTTAAGAGAAACACACAAAGGTCAGCACACTGCTGCTCCCACAAAACACAAACAAAATCTATTTATATTATATTGCAGGAAAAATGTTACATTTTGAAGTTCTTGGAGAGCTCACCTGTGGAATGGGGAAGTGGGTGGCATACTGTATGTGTCGAGGCTGCTCGTAAACCAGAGGGAAGGCGGGGTCCATGCCCTTATCTTTAGCAGTCTTTTTGCTCTCCTGCTCTGGGGCAGTTTTCTCTGGGGAGGGGCTTCCCTTAGACTCACAGTGCATCGGAGGAGAAAACATCTGCTGATGTTTGAAGGAGGAAGTCATCAAATTAATATTCATTCATCAACGAGGACAACACAAATACCACTACAACAGTCTCCTACCTCATCAAAATTAGCACTGGAGTTGTGATCTATCTCCATCGACTCTGACAGCCCAGTATCCTAAAAAATATATATGTACAATGAGCATTTTCATCTGACCAATCACATTCCATCAAGTTACAACAGATGTAGCTTCCTGCCTCCATTTTAACGCTGCTGCCCGCGTCCTGTTCTTTGCGCTCTGATTCGTCAGAAGGCTCGTCGCTGGGGGATCGTGGGCGGGGCAGATGAGAGTCGGAGGCCAGGTCGCCACGGGAGATGAGCGTGCACATGTAGATGTTGTGCGAGAAGACGTCGTGACGGATGAGCTCGCAGAAGAGCAGCACGAGATTGGAGAACTCGACTCGCTCGCTCTCGTTTCCGGGCTCAGCTTCACAAACACACAGCAGAAACACAGTTATCTCAACATCCTGAACTGTCACTTTTAAAGCCTTATCATATCGCATTATTTAGCAAGTTGCAGCTGTATTTAATCTATCGTCTTACTGAGCACAGGAGCCTGTGTGTCCAGAAACTGCAGCAGAACATCCTGAAAGACGGGCAGAGTGGCAGCAGACAGAGACCCTGAAGATACAGAGCCCTTCTCATCCACAACCTCTGACTCTCCACACCTCTGTAAACACACACACACACACTGTGTTGGTGGAGATTATGGAATCATTTCCATCATTACTGTAACGCTCAGGAGACTGAAGTGTGGTACATCACCTCCGCCTCGATCTCAGTCTGTCTCTTCTCCAGGAGTTTGGCCACCACCATGGCTCTGTGTGGACCTGATCTTTTACACGACACGGCCCACTCGCACAGCAGAGTGACCACAGCATCATCATCTGGACTCATCTACACACACACACACAATTATACAACTGCTTTGAAACTACATGTGCTATGAAAAACACTAAACAAATAAACAAACATGACATTCATGTGTGATTACTGTATTTACATCATCACTTTGCTGATTTCAATTAAAAAAGTGACATTCTAGCACAAGACACATAACAGAGCTAAGCAAAAAAATTAAATATTCCATGATTACGATTTGTTTATTTTTAAATCTAATCACAATTTTAAACTTTCCTAGTATTTTATGACGGTCTCATTCTGATCAGTAGCGGTCCTATAAAACAGTCATTTACCTCGTGTCCATCCTTGCTCTGTCCCGAGCCAAATATCCGGTTATACAGAGAGTCCAGTGAATTACTAAAGTCAGACTTCTCAAAGCTGTGATTATCCAAAACCTCCAATGTATGCAAAACCCTGCTGATGGTAAAACCTACAACACACACACCATCAGTTTATACTGCATTACAAACCAAATCAGTGTAAAAATGTTACATTGCTAAGACCGGGTAATGTGGAGGAACTCGGGTCACTGGATGAACTCACCAGCTGTAGTTTCCTGACACTTGTCAAACGACCAGCGGAACTCCACCGCCTGACCCCTCTCTTTAATCTGCTCCTCTATCTCTCTCACCTTCACTCGAACCTGACAAAAATCACTATCCCTTAAACGAGTTCATCAAAAGTGCTAGTTAATCAGATCACGTGAAAGTCAAGTTATACCTGCTGGTTGAAGGTGCTGTTGCCCCCAGGCATGGGCAGGTTGGAGGGGGCGATGGGCAGGAGATCTAATGGTGAGCCGGTCTTAATCCGGCTGTCTGTCAGAGAATAATGCCAAACCAGAGCGCTGGGGCAACACAACACAATACTCTACAGAAACACAGCAAAGCCATCGTCAGAAAACACATATCGGCAAATCAGAATCATTTTATAAAATACACATTCTAATATCACACACCTGCAGCATGCAGCTGAGTCCAAACACCACCGGCCTGTGCTGAGGGCAGATGTAGAAGTCTGTGAAGGGGGTCTGTGGTTGGCTGCCCCCTGCAGGCTGGGAGGTGGGAGTGGGGGGCAGAGCGTTCCCCTGCTGTGTTGATATCCCGTGGGCCGGGTGCCCCCCTGGACCCTGTCCGAGACTGCCGTCGCTCAGCAGTAAATTGAGCCGCCGTGTGCAAAAATAAGCCAGCCGCCTGGATAGATAGGCTGACTGCACAAACTCCCCTGAGTACTGAATGACAGAGATAAAAATAATCAGCTCCATTCAGAAAATTACGATGTCAAGACCTTTAAACTTCTGTTATAAATACAGCCAGAATCTGCAGACATTGTATTTTCTACAGTCAGTTTTGGGGAAAATCTGTAGAATGAATTCAAACTTAATAAATCCAGAGGCTTTATCAAATACAAACTATTGAACAATCAATCACAAGGTAAAAAACAAGCAGAACATTATCAATGACAGATGATCCAATTTTGGTCTCCAGACCCATGCGGTTCTGATCCGCAGAAGTTGAGTTTACAGCTCTGCTGGAGATTAACATCAACTGACCTGTAACAGGAGAGGCAACAGCAATCGGAGAAGCTCGTCCTCTCCAGGTCTGATCTTCTCAAAGCACTCCAGCACCCAAGTGAGGAACTCATGCCTGTCTAACATGCCATCCTGCACACACATCAAAAAGTTAATCATTTCAATCATTGCCAAAAAACATCAATTTTTCTGTTAAATCTGAACTCATCTCTGATTATCTGTAATAAGATGGCCACAAAAAGCCAAGTTAATATCACTGAGTTAAATCCAAAGATCTGCACCCATAGTGTCACCAAACAGAGTTGCAGTAAAGTTTCAAACATCCCCCATGTCTTCCACTGGTGGGCCAATCAGATTGGTCTGAACCAAACTCACGGCACTGGTTGAGCCAATGTTGCTTTGTCGGGCTTGATTGGATGCTGAACGTTACTTTTCAACCATCAACAACATAAACTCCACTTAGCATTACGACTAACAAACTCTCTTAACAACAACATAAACAATTTTACTTGTTAGAGACACAGCCGGCCCAGCGTATTACCACCCAATAAATACAATTAAAATCCAACAGTATTAAATGAGAGACACACAACATAAGAGAGCATAACGTTTAAACATCTTTATATAAAAAACAGGGATGAGACCCACCTGGAACATGAACATGGCCAGTTTCTCATTATACTCCCACTGTTTCATGGCTGTTTCCACCTCGGTGGGAGGCGCGGGCAGAGGAGAGCCACAGCCCTGGCCGGGAGACTGCCGGTAAAACTCTGCCACTTTCTGCAGCTGCTCCCACAGGTATTTGGTAATTATCTGAGTCCATTCTGCAGAACCCAAATAAAACCAGTGAGGCATTCCAGAACGAAGACCAATTACACAGCACGACAACAGAGAACATTTGATCTGCATCCAGGGATTAAACAGCTACAGACAAGTGTAATGCTGTGTTTGAATCAGCCAAACTTTTGCATATGATGCACACAAAATTGCTATAACACAAGAAGTTATGGGCGTGATCTCACTGACCTATGCAGGGGTCGATGACGTGCCTCTTCTTTACTTTCGTCTCTGTTATGGCAGCGTGATAAGCGCAGGTCATTTTAATCATCCATGCAGATCGCATCACCGGCACCGAGTATTTAGCGAGGTAGCCAAACACTTCCTCCTTCTTGCTGAAGATGGGAACCTGCGCGCGCACACACACACACACACACACCAATTAGACTGATGCAAAACCAAAGATATCACTTGAGCCTGAACTGTAAAAATATTTTAAAATAGGATATTTACATATGTTCTGTGGAAAGCACATGACCATAAAACGTTTGTCCAATTGTTGCATTCGGTCTGAATGCAATAATAGGCTGTCCAACCTGTCTGTCAAACTTTGTATGGTTCATGTGTATTGGAGGAGGCGTGGCTAGTGTGTTATGCTTGTGGCTAATGTTATGCTTTCAAAGCTAACTTGCTTTTGCTAGCCTCTCAAAAATTGCCTACTGTACTTTTAAGGATCTGTGTGGTATTGAGAACATTCTGGATGTCTATCAAAAACAACAACTATTCAGGAGGCTGATACCTTCTTAGCCAGCTGAGTTAGAGGTTTGGTTCCTGCCAAGTCTGTAAACCAATTATTAATGGAACTCTGTGACCTGGCCGTGACTAGCCAGAAGTTATCCTTCTGGTTGACCTGTGGCTTCCTCTTCCCCGTGTCTGGAAACGTGTTGCATCGCAACTTCTCCGCAATGATGCTGCTGAAGTTGGAGCTGATCTGAAGAGCAGAAGACATCGGCAACGATGCGCAAATGAATGCGGATATGATTGTAATAAAATGCACAAGCGATGCATGCGGTGATGAACTTACCTTTGAAGGGTTGAAATTAACATTTTTAGCACTGCCATGCTCGTCTCCTGAAACGGCCGGCTGGTTGTTAAAACCCTGCTTGACGTTCAATGCAGTCAACTCATCCTAACCAACACGACAGAGGTGACTTTGGTTAATACACACGACTCTCCAGTCTGAACTAAAGGCTAGTTAATCGGGTAGTTAATCATTTGTCCATAGACTCACAAATTGAAGCTTATGTAATAAGAACACATTAAGAGGACAGTCTGTCTTATTTACTGTCTGATTATATAATTAAATCTATAACCCTAAATCATTCTATAAACTCAATAAAAGTAGATATTTACTCAAATAAGCTTTTCTGCAAGTATTTATAGGAAATGCTTTATTTAACATAACTACAATGTTACTGAGCTATCGAGTTAGCATTAAAGACATTTAAATGCGTGTTGCACATATCGTTATACAAATATACAAACACTTATATAAATATCCTGTAATATTTACAAATGCTGTCTAGGTAGGAAGTGCATTAGGTTAAAAACAGCCATTATATCACAGACACATCAACACACGAGCAAATGTCAACAAACATAAACAAACAGACTAAACAGTCAAACGTTATGCTAATATGATTAAACGTCTTAAATATACATACAGCCCTTAACTGCTGTTGTTGTACTTAAAAAAGGCAAATAATAAACAGTTTATATATGTAATATGGGCCGCTTTAAATGGACCTACAACCGTGAAAGCAGCTATAAATCACAACATGTCGATAATTATGCAACTCAACGTCATTTTAAAAGCTGAATCTCCTAATAAAATTCACGATTTGACTCTTTTAACAAGTGCAACCAAACCAAAGACACAAAGCAAAACATTTGACACTTAAATGATGTTTTTCTGCTCAGTTAACGAGCCGATCGCGGGTCAGTTCATTGTTATTGCCCGTTAGCGGAAAGCAGGGCCCGATCTCCACAAAACAGCCTTTTTTACCTCATTAAACATTACATTTCAACACTAACAAAGACAAAATGATGTATAACCTCTTTTTGTTTCGGGTCCTGTGGATAAACGTCCGGAGGACCGAGTCTGGGCCGTTTGAGAGGCCTGTGCTCGTAGCTGAGAATGCCGAAGGCAGCCATCATCCCCGCGGCATGTCAGCCCGGTGTGTGGCCGATCCTGAGCGCTACTGCTGCGGCTACAGCTCCGCCGCTTCACCGCCGCTTCCGCTGCGACGGGAAGACGGAAAATCTCAAGGCAAAATAAAAGACCCTCCAGTAGCTTAAATTAATCTTATTTTATAAAAATTATCCTGTTTTATGTCACGAAGTCTTGTGGCATCGTAGTGATCAAATATTTTAATATTATACCGTGTTTATTTAAATGAAATATTTCAGATAAAGATAAATGTCTTCACACGTAACCTTGATATATGATAAGAGTCATTTAACTGTTGTTCACATTCAAAGATATAATAAAGCAAATATTTAATAATACCCTAGACAATTATTAAACAACCTTAAAAATAACACACAAAACTAATGACAAAATATAATTTCTGTCACCAAAGGTCAGTTCAATGAAATGTGTGGTAATATTTCAAAACGTTACCCCACCAGACAGGTAGATTAAAACAATAACAGGAAGCAATTATATGCATAAATATACTTTATTTTAACCAATAAAGCATTTTTATAAGTCATAAAACAAGTGTTCAAAACTGTAAAATTATAATCTCTGCATAATATTTAACAAGGCAACTCTTATTAACTAGCTAATCTTGAGAATGGATTTTTCTTCATCTTGAAGTGAAATCCAGTATGAATATCTGAACTGATACTGCATGGTGTGGCATATATAAAAGAATATATAGACAACAGACTTATAAACCCAAACAACTGCATAATTCAAGTACCTAAACGTGCAACTTTCAGCTTGGACAACAGAAACATAACTTTCATTCTCTCATGAGAACATTATCAGCTCAGCACATTTACAATCAAGGAAATGCTTTGAGAAGAAATGAAAACTGTAGACTTTAAAAGAATATACATGTTCTGATAATGCCAGATTACACAAAAATATTGATTTAAAATAAAAACAGTGTCTTGTATGTAATGAACTATCAGAATTTACATTGCACATTTTCTTAGATAAAACACAAATTGCACAATTGCTTTGACAGATATTCTGTCCCACGCATAACAGCAGAGGCACAAAACGTATAAGTTAAAAAAAAATTAATTTTTCTGTTGACGTCTGGAATGAGTTATTTGTTATTGATCAGAACATCATCTTTGGTTGGTTTTGTCCTCGTCCCTTCAGCAGAACTTGAGAACTTCAGATATATAAGGCAAATTAGTATCTTACCTTATGGTCAATACATATGCCATAACAAAGACAGAAAAACAAAGAAATAACTTATCAATGTGCAAAACTATTTCTACCAAATATAGGTAGAAGAAAGTCCTTTATGAGAAATGCACTCCGTCGACACTTGTTCAGTACTAACTTCAGGAGTCAGTATGTATCTGTGGCAGGCCGGATTCTTCTGTCTCAGAACAGAAATAAAGTGCCATTAGTGTGAACGTTCTCATTGGAAGACTCTGTCATGACATCATATATAAACTCAGTCTCTGTGTGTTAACTAGAAGATCATCACTGTGTTTGCAGTTAGCAGCTTCAATAATCTTTACTCTGCAACTTGAATAAACATTGTCAGCAGGCTGGGGGATCTTCTCGTCTCCCCAAATGTCAGTGCAGTTCAGTTCCTAAGGGCGACTAGAAGTTTCTTCAGCTGCCGCCATCATGGCACGAAAACGAGAGTTCTCATTGGCCAGCAAATTTGAAGGGGTATCAAACTCCAAAATCTGTTTAGAAGAAGACAACATATCATGTTACATATCACTACAACATAATCTTTAAGTGACTTTCCCAAGCAGAACATGTTTCTGGATCAAGCTCCTCTTTGGCCCTGGTTAAAATAAATCCTGCCTTTTTGATATTTGGAGTGGATTTATGGCTAAAGTCATAAGACTGGCTGTGACATGTTACTGCAGAAACATGACGTTACTCCTGCTCAACTGGTAGAGCATGTGTTAGCAGTGCAAAGGTTGTGGGTTCGATTCCCAGAGAACACATACGGATATATCTTCTGTAATTTGAATGCACTTTAAGTCGGTTTGGATAAAAGTTCAAATAAAATAACTTGGACACTGACCTGACCCTGGTCCAGAACCATGATTCTGGAACAGCTGAGCACAGTGTTGAGACGATGGGCGATAATGAGAGTGGTGCAGCCACTGAACGCGGTTCGAATGGTGTCCTGTATGAGACGGTCTGTCTCTGTGTCAATAGCAGCTGTTGCCTCGTCCAAGAGCAAGACCTAAAAGAGACATCCATATATTACATACAGCACTGTGATCATATTAATCTCTCACCCAGCTAACAAGAAATGTTCTCAGAGCATTGGCTAATGTTCTCGGAAAGTTGCAACAGGAAATATTACAGCTAACACACTACAAGTTTGGATTTCATGAGGTTCTCCATCAGTCCTTCACTTTCAGCCATTTGGTGGCAATGTTTCACCATATTACAAACGGAGGAAATTCAACAGTTTAAACCGTTTACAACAAACTATCAACAGCACACTTTCCGAATAAGTACATATGTCTTTAAAAATCTTTTTTCACAGACCTTGCTGTGTCTAAGAAGAGCTCTGGCCACACACAGAAGTTGTCTCTCCCCCACAGAGAAGTTTTCTCCGTTATCTGTTACCTCTGAATGCAGGGAACTAGGCAGCTGAGTTACCTGAAGCAAAAATGAAGACAGTGAAACCTCTGAGACGCAGTTACTGCAAAGTCATTTGCATCTGGAAAATCATTTCAGCATTGACTGTAACGGCTGTTTTTCACTCACCATGTCCTTAATGTGTGTTTTCTCCAGAGCTTCCCAGATCTGTGCATCTGTATATTGATTCCAGGGATCCAGGTTTGACCTGTTGGTGAGAGAGTGACTTAAACATCAGACTTTTTGACCTGAGTAAACTTGTAAGTAGTTATCTCTTGAAAAGGTACAGATGCGTGTTTATTTACATGTGGTCATTAACATGGTCGTATAAACTTTTTAATAACATAATTTTGACAACCAATATATCATTTGAAAGGTCAAGATTTGATATTTGGATGATATTTTATAATAGCAGGCCTACATCAATAATGTTTTCTTAATTTGTGTCAGGATTTCATTATTACTTTTATTGATTTCTTAATTTGAGAAAAAATTTTCACCCTCATTTTATCTCTCTGAATTTCCCGTTTCACTTAAAACACTGGAAGTCAGATTTCAGACACTAAGTTGAGAACATCATATCTTCTTGCCTGTAAAGAGTTCAGAGCACTGCGTAGGGCTTCAGTAAGCTGGTAAAAGTGATGTGGACCGTACCTGACAGTACCGATGAACAGAACTGGCTCTTGGGGGATGACTGACAGCTTGCTTCTCAAATCCTCCAGACCAATGTGAGCGATGTTGACACCATCAATGATGATTGATCCTCCGCTGAGCTCCACTAGTCTGAAGAGCGCAACGCCCAGTGAAGACTTCCCTGAAGAAACAACCAACCTGTGTCACAGTCTATTCTCAGCTAACAGGGAACATTCTCAGAACAGTGGCTAACTTTCTCTAATAGTTCTTTCAAAGCTATCAAAAACGTTCTTGCAGTAACATCAGGAATAAGTCAAAAATAAGTCAAAAATGCTATTCTTAAGTTGTTAGTGGAACATTTTAAAAACATTACAGAATTAAAAGTTTAAATAATGTTCTCATAACAAAGCAATAACATTAGTCACTGGATGTTTTGAACATTCCTAGAACTTTTAAACAACATTTGTAAAATTTTTGTTACTATAGGAAACATTAGGAAAACGTTCTTACAACCCAACATTATTAGCTGGGTTCCTTCCACCAATAATATGGCTCGCAGAAGAGACAAACACGGCTAAATCATCCGATAGGATACAAACAGGAAGTGAACCGGCATACCTGACCCTGTTCTGCCAACTATTCCCACCGTCTCCTCAGGCTGGACGCAGAAGGAAAGATTCTTCAAAACCAGAGGAAGATCATCCCGATACCTCATTTCTACATCCTGAAAGGATATTTTTCCTTCCTGTGGCCAACAGGAGGTAGGAGATGAGGGCCCGGTGATCTGGCGTGGACCTTCGCTTTCTAGGTTCTAAATAAACAAATGACATGATGATTTTTCTTTGTGAACTTCGGATGATGTTTCCATCAGTACGGCCATTATTGGCTTCATTAATCTCTCTCAGAAGATCTCTGTCGCTTGGCAGCAGCTATGACAGCTATGCAGCTATGCTTTGATTGGAGCCTCGCAAAACAATCTGTGTCATAAGCCATGATGTTGTGGCTGCCAATAAATGTGTTCTGAAGCCCACCGAGTGAGATGTGATGCCTCAGCGATGCGCGGGCCGCTGGGCTCAGTGGCCTGTGCAGACTAAAGCACTGATGTCCTTTGTGTGCTGTGTCAATTGAATAACAAATGGTGTGTCCATTTCTATTTGCAGCTGACATCTGAAGCACGTCAACAGATGCTTTTACCTTTATGTAATGATTGATCCGCTCCACTGATGTAAAACGAGCTTCAGTTTCAGACAGGAGCCTCACGGTGAACTGAAACAGGCCAGTCAACTAGATATGACGGGGAAGAAAACAGGCATTTTTGAAGTTAAGGATTAACTAACTTCACACTTTGCCATGTGACTCGTACCGCATTGTTTGCGCTAAAGACATAAGTGATACCTGGAGTAGCTTGTTAAGAAGACAAACAATAAGAACTTTCCCCTGATGGATATTACAATGATCTAAAAAAATCAGACTGGCTCACTAAACAACACCCTTAACAACTCCATAGCAACACCCTGGAAACACCCTCCAAGCACTAGAACAGCATCTTTTGTACAGGCTAACAGCTCTCTGAAAACCTAGTGTTTATTTGTCTGGGTAATTGGCACAAATATTTCCAGTTAAAGGGATGTTGTGTAGTTTGTTTCAGGAACAGTGATAAGCTCAAAAACACAGCACAACGCACCTGTACAGCGTAAGAGATGGCGAGGCCGGCGTACGCAGGAGGAATGCGACCGTGCAGGAGGACGATGAGGAGAGCTACGCTGGTGATGAGAGATATACTGATGAGATCCAGACGGACAGCCAGCCAGCGCATGCCGCAGCTGAACAGATAGTGACAGGCTTGGTTTGTGTCGAG
>JAZGTK010017165.1:0-12390 GCA_036877625.1 Ambastaia sidthimunki
AAGATGCATGCGGCGAGTTTACTAACATTTACCGCTTTTCACAACACCGGAACTATAGTAGCAGACGCTTGTATCAGGAGGGAAACGTGAATGTGTTGCACAAAGTTAGTGTTGTAACCTGCTGTTGAAGGGTGTTCATGCACACAGCCGCATATATTGAGTCAAGTAAGGCTTTATCATCTTCTCTTTGAGTTTCTGTAGTTGTCCTTAGTCGCCGTTTTATTATGTACATTTACAAAAGAAATAAATGGCTTGACAAATGACTTAATAGAATATGTTGTTCATGTTAGCATGTTCTACTCGTATGACATGTTGTCTAACCGCACTTTACCTTCTTTAGACCATCTATAAGTTTGCGTTTGTGGATTGACAGTCTCTTTATCAGGCTAATTTGTCACCGTAAATAAACTATTTGAATTACTTTAGGTAGACGCTATATAGCCTTATGCTTGTCATGCAGTATAATAGCAATTGTCGTGTCAAATATATAAAAACTATCTTTAAAACGTATTTGTTTTGTATTTTAGGTGAAGCACGCCTGTCTTAAGGGTTATTTTACATGTAACTTTGGGATTATGCTATTGCCATTCCTTGTTCGAGGGTGCAATGCAAAGCACTTCGTACAGGTAGCACTTTCTAGCACCCGTGTTTGCCTGGATTTCTCCAGCATCAGGGGGTTCGGCACATCCAGCGGCCAGCTGTTTCTCAGGAGGATCCCACAGAGATTCCTCACTTATTCACGAGGAGCTAAAACCCACAGAGGAAAAAAGAGTCAGGAAGATGACTGGAAGAAAAGAAACAAGACTATTCTCACATACATCGCGGCAGCCGGTGTCGGGATGATCGGCATGTCTTACGCTGCTGTTCCGCTCTACAGACTGTACTGTCAAGTCAGTATTGAACAGATAATCTGACAGTTATTTTTGTCAGTAGTTTTATGTCATCATAGTGCCTTACTCTTCTCTGTCAGTACACTTGTGTTACAGTAATGTACAGTAATTACGGTAATGATTACAGTAATGTTTCTTCTCTCAGGCAACAGGGTTGGGAGGTACAGCCATAGCAGGACACGACACGGAGCAAGTGGAGACAATGAAACCAGTCAGGGATCGCATTATTAAAGTGACTTTCAATGCAGACACACACGCCAGCATGCAGTGGAATTTTCGTCCACAGCAGTCAGAAATCTTTGTAAGAATATTTTTGGTATTATTATTTTTGCAGTTTAAACATTGGCTGTGTGATTTCAGGTAAAACTTATCTAGTGGAATCCAAAGACTAAATTAATATCTTAGGATTCAAACCTAAAAATAAACAAAGTTTTGAATGTTGGTATACCAACAACAGCACCTTAATATAATGTCACTAAAAATGGAGACTGTACATTTTGATTTACTTGTTATTGTTTCCCAGGTCGTCCCAGGGGAAACTGCACTGGCATTTTACAGGGCACGGAATCCCACAGACAAACCTGTGATAGGAATTTCTACCTACAATGTTGTGCCCTTTGAAGCTGGACAATATTTTAATAAGATACAGGTAAAGAGGGTGCACGGCAAACTCAAACATTTTAATAAATGTCATCCTAATATCACAATTGTAATTTAATAGAACTGTATGTTTATCTCCTCTTTTCTGTTACCCTTTAAGCTCACTGGACTAAATACTAATACAATGCTTGTCTTTTCAATCTCAGTGTTTCTGTTTTGAGGAACAGAGGTTAAACCCGCATGAGGAGGTAGACATGCCTGTTTTCTTTTATATCGATCCAGAGTTTGATGAGGACCCCAGGATGGCACGAGTTGACAATATAATACTTTCATACACATTTTTTGAAGCCAAGGAGGGACAAAGGTTACCCATCCCTGGTTACAATTAAACATACAGGACATGCTGTGTTATTCAGAGACTTTAAATCAGATGTGTCTTTATAAAAGAACATACCAAAAGAACGATGTTCCATTATCTAAAAATGACATTTTGGTTATCTGCATATCCTGTATATGTGATGTTGCATTTAACTTGACTCACTGTAGAGCCTAAATTGATTATTCAAGGCTAAGACTCACAGAAGGTCGGTGCTAATGTTAAACATTGATGAAGACATTTTCTATCTGCTGTTCTTCTGTCTGTGACTTTTATGGTCATGATAAATGTAATAATAAAATGCAAGCTCCTATTTTTATACAAATGAGGGACAGTTATTGCCAGTTCTAATATCAAACATTCTGTGCTTTATTTAAAATCACTATTTAAAATAAATTGTGGATTTGTGTGTTTTTGTGGATAAATGTGTAGGGATGTTTATAGTCACATCACTATCATTTATTTATTACTTTACAGTTTTTATTAATATTGAATGTTTTTATTATTGGGTGTAGAAATCTACACTTAAGCACAGATTTTAGATCTGTTTTAATATAAGCGTGTTTCTTTTGAGGTATTTAACCATACTAACCACCAATTTAACAATATATGCTGTAAACACACAATACAACAATGGTGAATCTAGCATTTTGCTGTCTGCGGTTAGCTGCAGTGTTAAGTTTACAGTGTTTAGTTTAACGTACAACACTAGAGGGCAGCGTTGATACAGTTATGATCCTTGGGGGATAATACACAAAAACTTGCCTTCCAAAATCATATATGTCTGCAGCCATATATTTCATTAAAATAAGAACATTATCAGAGTTACAAACATACCGGAAAAGCTGTTAATGTTACTGCTAAGACCCAGTTTCGTTTTCCACTTTGTCTATTGCACATGCGAAGTATACTTCGAGCTTTATGAAAAACAATGTTGCGCAATGACCTTATATTCACCATGTTTCATCAGTTTTGATTAATCTAAATCAAGCATACAAGTCACAAAATAAAATTATTGGCCGGTAATGACAAATAAAGCATCAACAAAGACCTTAATTCGGTGTTTTACTTTAGTTTTTGCATTGCTGTGGAATGTGAGCCTCACATCAAACATTTTAATGGACAAATTGTCACTGACATCGTGTTCATATGAAAATAATAAACTTGAAACTTGAAGATCATGTATCGGGAATGTTTAATATAAATTATTATATAATTTTACAGTATTATTGAAACAATATGATACAGTTTCATAACTGTGATATAATTGTGTGGCTGCAACCTGGATTTGAATAAAATGAACTAATTGATGGTTTTAAAAAGCCTATTGTACTGTCTCAACTTGATACTGTAATTGAAAAAGAAATGATCAAATTTGTTAGAGATTAGAAACTACAACTATCGCTATTACGTCATTTTAACACTACGTCATTTATCGTGCCTAGGCGAACAACAAACCCGAGCACGCGCTTCAAGAGCGCGTGAACGCTGACGCGGAATCAGCTGAGCCACCATCCGCGCCACAAAATCTAAATGGGTGAGTTTGCGGTCGCTGATCTGGCATCAGCTCTTACGGTATCAAAACATGGGATTGGCCACACCCTCCCCAACGCCAAATGGGTTGGCACAGGATTTGATGGATATGCCTGACGACCAATAAAATCGCAGAACTGCCCTAGCAACTCCATCCAGTAACCAATGGCAGAAAATCTAAGGACGAACACTCATTTTTCTGTTAAGGGAGACTTGATAGAACAGAGTGGCCGTGGCTGAATATCTCAATGGATCAGGTTTGCTCGAAAGAGAAGATTTAAATAACCTAGATAGTGCATGTAGTGACAGGAGTTTTTTGAGGATTTATATTGCCGTTGTTATATAAATAGTCGATTTTAAGAAGTTATGTGGCTTTTGTTGCTGTACTGTAAACATGTCTTTATTTATTTCCTAATGTGACGCAACAGCATCAGTGGATACACAAGCAGAGTCTTTGAACAAAAGGACAGCTTTAGTGATGTAATGGACATGAGATTATAAAGGCAGGAAATCTTAGTGAAAAACAGATAGATTTGCTTTTAAATCAGATGTGTTGTTGAGTGGCACTGGTGGTCTGAGATTTTTAACACAAGCCCATCGAGAAAACATTTACATGATGTACCAGAATGGGTCATCGGGCTGAAATGAAAATGAACCACAGGAGCAGTCCAGCAAAAGCTTATGATTTCCTTCTGAAATTCCTGCTGGTTGGAGACAGTGATGTGGGGAAAGGGGAAATACTGGCCAGTCTACAGGATGGGTCCAGTGAATCACCTTATGGATACAATATGGGTAAGTTATCATCACTGTACAAATGACAAAGTTAGTTGGTCTGTGTCTTTAGGAATGTTTGATTTAAATTGATCTATAGATTATTTGACATTTGTACTGTGTTTGCCTGCAAAATTGTTTGAAAATGTTTAAAATATCATGATTAAACTGAAAAGCATTGTGTATGTGTACATATTTTTTACACTGTTTTCCAGTTGCTGTGTTATTAAATGTGTTAGCTTAGATAAAAATGAATCTTATTTTGAGTGTTTCTTTTATGTTGAATATATGTTACAGTTTATTATTTAAAAATTGCATCCACAAATTATACCACAAGAATTAAGCACCAAGTTCTATTCCCCATTAATAGCTTTGTTTACTGCTTGGTAGTATTAGCTATAGCAAGAGGCTGTAACCTAGTCCCTATTTTGGAAACAGTAATTCTGCCCAAGAGACTGAACCAAGTGCAGTTAAACCCCTTTGAGATTTCACAGTTAAACTCAACATATTTTTCATGTGTCTAAAACAGCAACAACATTCTTTGTGTGACACATGCAAGCAGCTGGTATAACTAACAAATCACAACATCTGTAACAATTTGTGTCAATATCTCTGTAGCAATCGGCTCATTGTGAGAGTTGCTAATTTTTTCTGATTAATTCCATGTCTAGTCCAACATGCTATCACAGGTCCACCCAAATCTAAATTGTTTTATTGTTTACCTTTTGTAATCATGCTGTAACAGCATGAACTATCTGCTACACATGTGGTGTTTTTATTGTCAAAACGCCAAAGTCCAAGGTCTAATAAAATATTTTTAAGTTTGCACTGCGAAAATATGGTCAAGACTGATTGAGAACTGGGTGGCTTGTACACATGCGTACTCATTTATCCAAGCAGCTGAGGAAGAAATGCCATCTACTTTTAGAAAAGGGGCAACAGGTTACAGGCAGACAAAAACCATCCTCAGGCCAAGAGCCTTCTTCAAATTGCTTAGATATGGTCTTCATTTGTTTAATTCACAACAAATTCATAATGATTGACACAGTACATATGAACTCTTAGTTGCCAGCTTTTTGTAGCAGTACGTACTGTGTTTGTGTACGAAAGCTGTCAGCCAATCAGGATCGAAACAACAGCGATAAAGAGTTAATTCCCCACTGCTGGCCTGTAAAAATGATCTCATACTACATTAATTTACATAGTCTCTAGCAAAAATATTGGCCCCGTAGGGCCAGTAAACAGCCCTGCCAGGATGCTAATGCTTAGAACACAGATACTAAGACATTTGGTATGCGGGCAATTAATAGAACGTGGCTAGATTTGTTCTGCTTAGTTTCACGGAGGGACACATTGGGTAGATCACTATTCAGAACATTTTCCACATCTTGTTCCTACAAATGCTTTTATGTTCTATAACATGCACGTGTTTTTGTATCGTAACCTTGGGAGCAACTCACCAAATGAAACTCCTTATAAGTGCAAATGTACATGGTCGATAAACTCTGATTACACGGGGAGATATCTTGCCTAACAACCTTGCCAGCAGAAGACTCTGTTGGAATTTCTGTTCATAGAGATTATTACTACTGGCCAAAGCTCTTACATAACTATGCTCTCTTCGCCTGCTCCCAGGCACTGAATGCTATGCTGCTGAGGGGAAGGAGGATGCAGCCAAGGTTTGCTGGCGATAAACGAATGGAACATTCTGATGTTTATCTAAACACTTGCGTGAACCTCTCAAGCCGCTTGTTTGTTTGAATGGTGAGAGGGGAGCGTTGACTACAATGTTTGTTCTTCAAGGAACCGCGACAACTGAAACCTCGCAGCTGTTCCTCGCTGTGGTCACGCTACGGGGGAAATCAGATGCAGTTCTGTGCCACTGAAACGTTTATTTCACTGTCTTATAAATAACATAAAGGTTGACAGTTTGCTCAATATGTAGGTTATGTAACGCCTCTGGACCTTAATCAGGGTAGACGCCGTACTTAATTTTGCATGAATGTACGCAGGTTGCGAGGGACCGCAGTGTGTTTAATGGGTTGGACTGTCTTAAGGTCTTAAATCACATCAAATTCTCAACCCGTTTTCGCCAACCGAACGATCAGCACCAAGATCTGATTAGTTGAGACTGTAGTGCTATTCTTCACAGCCTGGATTTCATTTACACCAAATTACATATGGCGTCTACCCTGAAGAAAGGTTAATGGCAGTATAGACTGGTTTAAGTTCTATATGAGTGTGACTGTTTGACACTTAGTTCAGATACAGACAATGTATCTCCTGGTAAACAAGGCATAATCTGCTGGTAAACAAAGACTTGGCGGACAATGGCTGTATAACTAAACTGGTTTAAATTATGCGTGTTTGAGTTTGTACAAGACAAACTTCATAAGGACTTGGTATTTTGGATTTGGGTGTCATTTCGTGACTTCAGGTTGCATGTGGAGTGTTAGCTTAACTGTTTCTCCTGAGCTCCTTGAGAGTTTGAACATCATTATCCACCGAAGCTTCTTCTTCATCCTCTTACTCCTGATGCGATGCATGTGTCATCCCGTCAGAGAAGGTCTGTGGCTCTCTGCTGGTTGCTGTGAGGGAGGCGAGGAGAGGTGCAGGGCAGGGTAATTGTGCGGTGAGACAGAAAGAGAGAGTGTGAAAAAATCTGTCAGGATGAATCAGAGCTTGCCCACACAAACAGGAAGACTGCATCCTACAGACAGACATTTTTATAAAGATATTAGACAATATTTGGCTAAATGTAATGTACATTGCATTACATAATAAACAACAATCAAAGCATTGATAAAATACTATATACTACTGTAAACACAATGGCATGTTGGTTCATGTTTATTGATAAGAAAATAGATGTTTTGGACTAGAGTTAGGATATGTCAAAATAACTTGTTATGTTGAGATTGCCTTCTGTGTCTATGTTTGGAGTCACGGAAACCACAATGATTTATGTGTTAAAATAATAATGGTTTGTTGAGTTCTCCTGCCTGCCCCAGTATAAATGCATGAAGTATAGATAATTCAATGTTAAGTATGTTCTATAGATATTATAAGAGCGTTAGACCTTCCAAACTCCAGTCATGAAGGTTAAACCTTTGGTGCATAGTAAGTCACCTCACGGTTTACCTCAAAAGTTGAGGTGGGATTGTGGTTGGTTAATTTGGTTTCATTCTTTTGTGACAGCAATGGTGTTTTTAAATCCATTTTTGGTCACCTAAATGGAATCTCCCAGTTGTTCCATGTATATTTTCCCAGTGTTGGATTTCAGTCTCATCACAGTGGAATGTGTGATGAGTTCTGAAATTCCCTAGAAGAAAGAGTGATCAGAATGCCAGTGTGTATGTATGTTTGGAATCCAGAACCCCCACAGAGGTGACACTAAAGCTTTCCAATCTCAGCTCAGGAATCCTACTCAAGTGTCAAGATCATTCCAACTGACTTTACCTACATATAGTTGCTATCACCCAAATATGTGACCAAAAGGGGACATTTGAAACATCTAGGAACCATAACATCACACTTGGAATGGTGGTTTTGACTTGAGTCTCTAAACACAAGGAGTAAGGAGTGATAACCAGTTAACATATGTTTTCCTGTGCCTTTCCTCCACTGTTGGGTCTTGCAATTCAGTTCAACTGATGCTTGAAGAAGCATTAAATAATATAATTTTTTTTGTTTTTTACTTGTAGGAATTGACTACAAGACAACTACAATACTGCTTGATGGACGCAGGGTCAAGCTCCAGCTTTGGTAAGTAGCATTACATCAGAGTACATTTACAATTACAGTACCTGTATTGATTGGCTTTTACTTGTTGTCTAAATATCATTAAAACAAGCGAGAGGAGAGACTACACATCAGCCTTTCCATTCCATCATGCTCGTGTATGCAGGGTTCTTAATAAACCTCCGTTGGTTTGCAAAATATGAAGCTAACATGCCAAACGTCTGGGTATGTTAATTATAACGGTCCACAACAAACCCCAATGAAATACTCAGCCAAGTTAACTTATTCAGCTGTGCCTAGAAGTTGTTTACAAGTTGTGCCGTATTTTAAGAGAACTAAGTGTTTGGAGGAGCCAGGATTCACTTATTTATTGAGTTTGGTATTGACAGGCAAAACGTTTTAGAGTGTGTACGTGATACTCCGGTACTATTGAAACATGGCTGGCACATGGTGGTGCTGCGCTCAGCCTGGATTTTGAATGATTCATTTCAATGCTCCTACTCAAAGTCTGGTGCCCTGGCACCGACCACAGAGCTCCTCATGTCACCAGGCACAGGGATGGACAATAGCTACAGACGGTTTGAGGAGCAGAAGTAAGCTGAATGTGTTCTTTGTGATGAACACTGTGTGTTGTTTTTTGTTTTTGCAGGGACACCTCAGGACAAGGCAGATTCTGCACGATATTCCGATCGTATTCCAGAGGGGCGCAGGTACAACAACACATTTTAAAACATTATGGAACTATTTTTTGGGAATTATTTGAATCAGATTCCAATTAAATTTATATTTAAGTCCACTGTACAAGGGCAAAGGGACTTTAGGAAATGGGCTTTTGGATATCTCTGAAATCCCAGACAGTGTTTTGAACACTCCACCCAGAGATCAGCAGTTCCTGTTGAAAGGGTGGAATGCTATAAATCGGAGTGGGCTGGTATTGTTGATATGATGTTTCCTTGTTCTGGCAAACAGAGATAACCTAACAACCTCCACAGTCAGATGAAAATAAACCTCACTGACTATAGTTTAATTGGCAGACAATTTTAAAATGACCGTTTAATAATTTGAGAATAAAATCACAGGTCCGTCTCAGAAGTCCATTGTTTCTTTTCATCTACAGTCAACAGGGAACATCCTCAGAGCTTTGGTTAATGTTTTCTAAAGTTCCTTTAAAAGTTAAAAACTAAAAAACTAATTGCATTAACGTTAGTAGAACTTTTGATTCTTAAGTTGTTAGTGAAACGTTTTTAACATTTTTGTTCTTTTTATGGAAGGAAAACATTCTTACAACCTAAAATTGTTAGCTGGGTATGCATTTGCCACATATGTCAGTTTATCAATTTATGTGTTCTCTGAGAATTGAACCTGTGACTCATTGGTAGCATCATGCTTTACCAGTTTAGCTACAAAAACACTTCTTGAGATCAGCAAGACTAACTTGTGTTTCTCACAGGGTGTTATCCTTGTATATGACATCACAAACCGGTGGTCTTTTGATGGCATCGACAGATGGATTAAAGAGATTGATGAGGTACAATTAGATTCAAAAGTACACACTAAATAAAGTGTAAACTGTGCAGTCTTAAAAACCTGATCTGAAAACTAATTTAGTTGTTATAGTTTAGTCTGGCAAATTCAGTCATATTAAATTAAATTCTTTGGTAAAACAGGTGTATTACCCATTACCTGTAGACTGATAACAGTGTTGTTTAATTCAGCTTTTCTACTCGACAATAACAACAGTGATGCAATGATTATAATGATAACAGAGGTTTTGTAACTGATCGGTGTGGATAGCAGGGGGCTGATGATCTGCACAGCATCACTGACAGAACGAGTTGTTTTCCAAAAAGTAATTTTCTTCAAAGAAATATAAAACAAATCATGAAATCAGTCATGCTTAATTATGAGCTTAACTACTGACATACCGCTCTGTTCCCAGCATGCACCAGGTGTTCCCAAAATCCTGGTGGGGAACAGGCTTCACCTGGCCTACAAGCGCCAGGTGACCACCGAACACGCCCAAGCTTTTGCAGAGCGACTGGGCGTCACATTCTTTGAAGTCAGCCCTCTCTGCAACTTCAACATCACTGAGTCCTTCACCGAATTGGCTCGAATTGTGCTGATGAGGCATGGCATGGAGCGACTTTGGAGACCCAATAAAGGTACAAAATGCAGACGTTTGGCCTAATACAGACATAATACATACTTTGTTTATACAGGGTTCAGATAGTAAATGGAAAACATGTAAAAATATTAGTGAATTTTAAAATGGTTATTTTTAGGCCTGGAGAATTCTGTGATATATGTGGTATATACAACAGTGAATATGAATATAAGAAGTATACAATGAAATGGCTCAACATATTTTAACAGTACTATTGTACCTACCAACAACATCTCCTCATGACTCATTATGGTGCTGAGGTTGGAAATGTACTCACAGAGAATTAAACATGCTTCACCATAAATGCCTCTTGACATTAGATGATGCATCAGAGAACGCTGTCATAGATTAAACTACGGTAGACCTTTAGCGGAGCCATTTCTGGGAATGACCGCACATGGAACAGCAACTAGAAGTTTTTCTTTCCTCAGACCAATGCTACAATTATGTGTAGACTCAAGGAATGTTAGAAGACCTGAAGTATGCAAAGCCTTATACTGTTAAAAGCCAGTGTTCAAATATCAATGTAAAGGCTGCCGCCCACAGCTTATTTCAGCTTTCAATAATCATAGCTTTGCTTTATGTTAGAAAAGTGCTTGTAGGAAGAAGGTTAAGCGAGAGGAAAACATCCACTTACGTTACATTATGGCTTTTGAACAGAAGCAGTTTGTGTTTGTTTTGACTGGAGATATATAAAGGACAAGCATTATGTTAAAAACAAGTTCTTGTTTGCATTGAATGACTGTGTCCTTGAAAAACAAATATTGCTCATTGACCCTCATGCTATAACTGTTCCCAGGGTTGCCGCTAGAATTAATAAAGTCCAGAAGAAAATTGTAAGGCAGAGACACATTTAGTAGGCCCCATTTGTGACAGGACAATATTCCCAGTTCACTGTTCGCTAAACAATGGCCCTAACCATATACTGACAGATAACCTACTAATGTACATATCAAATTTAAATTTTGGCAGTATTTTATACGATCAAAAAACTTGTTCTTTAGCCTTGAATATTTTCTAATGTCTCCCAGCTGGTGATACTTACATGGTCCCTAATATAAGTATTTTGTTGCTATTAACCTTAAATATTGAATAACTTTAAAACGACTTCAGGATTTCATATTTTACAGTGTTACACGTGTTATTTTATTTTGTGCAGTGTTAAGTCTGCAGGACCTGTGTTGTCGTTCTATTGTGTCCTGCACTCCAGTGCACCTCGTGGACAAACTTCCCCTTCCTGTTGCCTTAAAAAGCCATCTGAAGTCCTTCTCCATGGCTAACGGTCTCAACGCCAGGATGATGCACGGCCGGTCCTACTCAGTCATAGCCAGCAGTGCTAAAAAGAGGAACGGAACCAAAAAATCCAAAATCATCTATCCACCTCTGAGCCCATCCCAGAACTGTGCACAAACAAGCTGTAAGATTTCATAGTTCAATGCAGATTTAAATGCAGTTTCTGTACTCACACACTTAAACTGGTGCACACTTCCCAATACACACCCAAAATGCAATTTAAACAAGGAGCTACAGTTCAAGACCACCACAGTCTTACAATAAATAAGAACAATGTAGAGAGTTGTGGTTTATGATGTCTTTTGATCTATCAAGTGATGGATCAATCTTGTTCATGTCGGTTTGTTTAAAACACATTGTCCTGGACATATAATCCAGTGATTGCTGAAAACAGATGTAAAAGTGATCTGTTTAGTGTTGCCAAGCCTTTATAATGCTCTGCATTGTTTAAATATATGTACAAGTTCTTTTGTCTTGTAAATGTATTGAAATTTGATGGTACTGCATTTTCTTGTGAAGAACTCTTTTGCTACTGAACTTGGACCAAGCCAACTGCAGAAACAGAGAGGGGCTGTTCTGTTTCCTGTTTCACTTTGTTCTCAAAATGGACATTACTGATAATAATACCAGCTTCATTTCCTTTAATACTTTTCTTCAGACACTTTTCAGGGGCTTTGAGGAAAACGTCAAGATTGACACACACTGCTCTTTGTATTGTGTATATAATCTGTTTTGTTTGATACTACATTGTTACGCTTCCTAATTATCGTGATACACTTGATATGTGACCAATATTGTACGTTTATGGTAAACACACCAAAGACATGGAAAATTAAAATGTGGCTTCGTTTGTCACATTGAAAACACTAATATTTCAGATTTACACTGCAAGCAAACACAGGTTTTTAACATGCTGTCATATCAGGTTTTAATAAAGATGAGTGACAAAAATGTGGTCATGTTGTCTTATATAAACTAGTGTGTCCTCTTGAGGGCAGTGTTTGTCTTGTTTTAGGTCAGTG
>JAZGTK010017167.1:0-12389 GCA_036877625.1 Ambastaia sidthimunki
CTGCAGCATGGACCAGACTCTGTGCCAATAGTCAGATGTCTGGTTCATGAGAACAGACTTACAATACAACCCCGCATATTCATATTACTCATTTATCGTTGCATTGTATCTCTCGATCAACAGCCCAAAAAAGGCCAAACTTCTGTAATTCCCCTTTCAACTGGAAACACAGTAAAGATGAAACTGTTTTCATCAACCCCAAAATGCCCTGACCTTTCTGAGCACATGTGTGTCTGTACGCTGATGTAGCATGTCAGTTGTGCTCCTGTAGCAGTTTAAAATACATGTGCATGCAGTCGCTTGTGTTTTCCTGTTGGTTGTCCTGTTGTATGTGTCACTCACTAATTGAGCCAGGATACAGAGAGACTTTGTGCATAGACAGGAAGTAGAATAGAGTGGGTGGAGAAACTGAGGGGGAGGGAGACTCGACGCAACAGGTTCCTGAATGTCAACAGGCCTCTTAGTGCACATACACGTGCACAAATACACACAAGCATACTCACTGTTTCCCTTGTGTGGTCTAAATGAAAAACTCTTAGGAAAACATGTCCAGGTCACATTTCACTCCGAAATTAAAAGCAATTGTAAGCCATCCGTAACTTTTAGGTTAAAAATGAACAAAAAACAATTATTGATCAAGTACATAACTAAATTGCGTGTGTGGGTGCTGGAATGGTGGAGCGCTTGTAGCTTGTTTTTACAGCAGTTGCCTAGAATTTAAATTATCCACAGAAAGAAAATAACTTTGCAAGTAACTTGCAATTTTATGTTTCAAAGAGAAATGGTGATAAATAGGCAAAAGTTACAGAATGCAGTTTAAAATTAGTTTTGGAGACTGATTTTATAAATAATCTACATTCATAGATGGCTTTACTGTTACTATAAAACGTGGAAACAATATTAACACAAATAATAAGTAATCAGTGTTAAAAGCAGTCAATTAAAAGCTATTAGTAATGAGTTTTAAGATTGCATTATGGTAATATCAACTGACATGCCTAATTGTCAGTGTAAAAATGCAAAATATTAGTATTAGTATATTAAAATGGGCATCATTGTCTTCTGGCCAAATACAATTTCTTATTTTCATCTTTTGATTGGGGGTGAAATATGACCCATATATGGCCATAACAGCTCTTAATTTTTTTGGATTGTGGGGCCGTGTTTTTCTTTTCACTGTGTGTGTGTGTGTGTGTGTGTATGTATGCTATTTCTTTTGTTTGGTTTATTTTGCTATTCTGAATTTGTGCATAAGTGTGTATAAGAACGAGGGAGAGAGAGTGATATGAGAGAAGAAACTGACTCATCAGGGCTTCCTGTAATAGCACTGAAGCTCCTTTTTGTGTGTATGCACACTCAAATCTCCTTTACACTCACACACACCTGTATGGCTTTATAAGACCTTGGTTTTATAAGGTAAATGGTGGGGTTGCAATCAGGGTTATTTATTTACTTTTTTGTTTTTGATTTTCAGTTTCAGTTATCAGTTATTCTTTATTTTTGTAAAAATGTTTGTAAAACTTTTTTTGTAAACAATTTGGTATATCCCAAATTGTAGTATCCTTGACATACTGTAAAGGTCTTTTCCATTGAAAATTTAAAGTGGACATTCATGAACACTTTATTGGCTAATATTACCCACAACACATTGCGTAAGGGAGGAGTTTAGTGAAGCTTCACTGAATTAATAAAATAAGTTATATAGTGAAGATACACAAATTATAAAATAAGCTGAAATGCAAAGAAGAGTTGTATTTTGGTGCGTGTTATTGTTAACAATCACAATACGTGTTAATATTTCCTAATACTTTTGCTATGTACTCAAATGTAGAAATTTTCATTTAAAAAAAAGAGTTCATAGCCTTAGTGCATAGTATATTTAGGTGAACTGGAACGCAGTATATGGTTTTCTTTTCCTATACACCATGTTCAAACCAAGTGAGATGTGACAGTGATTTGTCAGTCCACTCTAAAAACAGAAATGCTATGTGATGCAACACAGTTAGAGCCAATTAGAACATATTTCATATTTAATATATAGCTGTGTAAAGTGGGATAAACCTTTGAAATTTCCCTGTGGATGGCTACCCAAAACAACAAAACAGAAATAGGAACCAAGGGACTGGATAAATATCTTGTAAATTACAGCTGGTAGGAACAAGAATATAAATTAAAAAGAAAGCTAGCTTGCAGCTTACTGTGTCATGCCAGGTTGGGACACTGTAAAAGCATCAACTTTCCCATCTGCCTATGATGATACATGACACCACTAGAAAAAAGAACATAAAAACAGTGGTTGGTCGATTCACATCAAATTGGTTCACATTGATTCACACAAATGGCTACTTCTAGTCTAATTTGGTGGTTCTTTTTGATAGAATACACAGACAGCTATAAGTAATGATTGAAAACATACTTGAGACCATTAGAACATACAAAGTCATTTTGAATTTTTGTTTGTATTTTAGTGCATATTTATAGTTTCAGATTAGTTTAAACTCCTGTTTTGATTTTGGTTAACAAAACTATTTTTACAGTTCACTCTGAACAGGTCCCAGGATCTTCTTCAGAATCTATATTTAGAAATATTATCAGAGAATTGTTTTCCAGGCCTGGAAAAGTTATGGAAATGTATTACAAAAAAAGGTCATGCAAAAGTCATGGAAATTTCTATAGTGGTTTTGTTAACAATAACAATCCTGGTTGTAACACCACATATGAGAGGGAGTCAAGAGGAAATGGGGTGGCTTATTAAGGAGAACTTTTCCATCACTGTCTAGCTCTTTCTCAGGCAGAGTCTCCTCCACACTTCCTCTCTGTCTCCCTCTCTTTCTTTCTCTGTAAATATTGTTCACCCGGTAGCAAAGCGAACAGAAAGACATTCAAATGAAATGCAAGTCACCCATCCACTTCAGACCACTCAATTGCCACACCTGGAAAGGGCCAATGATTAAAGAGAAAGTAAACCAGAGAAAGAGAGCTGACTCACTCATTTACGTAAACTGATGTCTGCTGGGAACAAAGGAGGATGCTGAAAAGGTCAGCTCTTTATCTCTGCTCACCGCCAACACGGCGTGCACAAGCCGAGGACACCACAACCTAACACCGCTCACTCGCTCTTTCGCTTCTCTCTCTCACTGTGTCTGGTATTCAAGGTTAGGAGATATTTTAAGGTTTTAAAAGCCTTGTCTCCTCACATTCCATATAAATGCCTTACATTTCTGGAGTATTCTCTATGTCTGGAGTACATTTTTAAACATGAACATGACTGCAGTGGGGACCTGTGTGTTTATGGGTCGTGTGTGGGTGTCGGCTTGGAGTATGTATGGACTGTGTGTGGATTTATATGTTCATTTGAAAGAAGTTAGCGTAATTATGCTTTTGTGTGTTTTTCTAAATGTTGTCCAGTAGAGGGCGTGATGCGCAGTAAACGCCGGTGTGTGCTGGAGAGAAAGCAGCCCTACAGTGGTGATGAATGGTGCTCGGGGGCTGAAACTGAGGAAGAGGATGAGAAACCTCTTTCTACTACACACCGTGAGTATACACACACACACACATACACACACACACACACACACACGTGTAGTGCACTCTGCCGGTCTGTATTTTATTAGGTCTTATAAGAAAAATAGAATCGAAATACATAAATACACTTAATAATATTACAGTAAACTTTGTTGACTGCTGACATTGCCTAAGAAATAATAATAAATTCATTATTAAATAAATTCATTCATATAAAAAGAATATACTGAATAAATAAAACTTTTACATTGTCAAACTCATCAAACCTATACAATAGGTCATGTCCAATGAAAATGAATATAATGGCAATAAAATGATATTCTGAAGACAAAATACTAATGTTAAATTTTTTTTAAATGCACTCATTATCAATGCACACCAGGTAAATGAAGCTACTGGCCAAATTTCACATACAAACATAATTCGCCATCCAACATCAGACCCCACCACTATACGTTCATAAAAACTGTAGGGCCAACTTCAAAGCTTCATATACTCTCTGTGTGTTTGTGTGTGTTAGTGTAAGAAAGAGAGTAGGTGTGTTTTGTATGTGTGGATGTGCATCTGTCAGTTGGTGACCACAACCCTTGTGTGTGTGTGTACACGCTGTGCTACCTGCTCTTCTGTATCAGAGAAAATCAGAGAGGGGCACAAGAAGAGGTGTTTGCAAAGCAAACAAAAAACTACTGCTCATAACTGCCACAAATGGACAGCCATTATTTATAATAAAACACATTCAGACAACACCAGAACTTTACTGTGCTTTAATGTAATAGTTTTATTTATTGAGTTCACCCACATTTTCAAAGCCTTGTTTTTTTAGCTTAAGGTAAATTATTACTAAACCTAAACAATAGCCTACATGTATATAATACTGTATATTTAGTTTATTAAGACAATCAACAAATACAGCTTACTTGGCATTGTATCTCATAAAGCAACTTACCAAGTACAAATGCAATTAAATTAAAAATTAAGTGTGAAATTGCAGTAGCACAACAGCTCTGTGATACTGAGCTATTGTCCTCTCATGTGACGTAAGCTCACTTCCTGATCTAGGTCTGAGCATGTGATGGAAGGTGTGTCATGAAACATTACCTGCACACACCCCACACAACACCAGTAACACACTGTATGACTTGATATTGCCCTTTAAAAATAATATACACTGATCTAACCTTGCTTCCCTTGCATATTCAAATCTAGTAAAAATTAGGACAAATGAAGGTTTTTTTTAAAGTACTGTATTAGTGATGTAACTTAGAGCCGTTCCCAGATTTTCAACAAAATGTCCCATTCATTTCATGTGACCTTAACAGTAAATGGCTGTTTGTTTTTAAATTTTTCACTAATCTTCAGCGTTTCATATCTGCCCCCATAATTTCTTAATGTAAATGTCAGGCTGTCAGATATTCATGAGCTGAAGCTCAGGAAACTGCTTTTGTGGGCTGTAGCTCCTCCTTGTGGTTTTCTGGAAGATTTTTTGTAGAAGTAATCAAGCATCTGTATTCTCAATGTCATAAGGTTGAAATTAAGAAAGTTCATAAAATGTTTTACTTGTTAAGAATTAAGAGTAACTGGCATGTGTATTGCTGTACACTTGCAAAAAAGTGCCATGCCTAGGAATTATTGCAAGTACTTTGTAGTACCATCTGATTCCTCCATTATACTTTAGTGCAATCGCTGTATTTTTGTGATGCTAGACTCTATAAACAGGAAAACTATTTACAGTTCTTTATTTATTTTCACATACTGGATTCTGATTAAAAAACAATAGATGAGTGTTTTCTAAAACCTTCAGAAAAACAAAAACTAATAACTAAAACAGTTTCTTTTCTGACACTCAGGAGAACATGTGATGCGTCCTAGTCAGGCCCACTCTGGGTCATCTACCACAGGGGCTGTTAGTGACCCAGGAGGTCCAGGTTTAGGCACTGGTCATGGACCCGGTATTCACACAGATTTGCATTCTCGGCCCTCTCAGCAAATAGTGTATGTTTTCACCACCAGCCTGGCCAACAGGTTAGTATGATTGCTTTGTTCTGTTTCAGTAGACTCTGCAGTTAACATTTTTAAATGAAAAAATTGTGTATTATTTATTTTGTACTGTCTAAAAACTTTTATGAAGCCACTACAAAGGGGTTGACTTATTTGCAGGCATTAAATGCTGATTTTCCACCACGCTCTTGTAACTGCTGTAGGGGTGTGCTTTTAGTAGCCCCAAAAAATAAACATTGAAAATTATGGGATACCAGTATGCCAGTGTTTTATGTTGTTTAGTAGGAAATAATAGAGTAAGTAATGTTAAACTATGAACTATTCTGATACCACTGATACCACTGTACATATTTGTTTATAGAGCAGAAACATTTAAACAGAATATGTTTATTTGTTCTGCAGCGCTGCAGAGGCAGTGATACATGGCCACACGGACTCCATACTCTTGTATCACCAGCAGAATGTCCCCCGCACCAAGCTAGACCAGGTCTGTCCCTACACATAGACACATACTGCAAACCTGCATATTGTTATCCTAAAAAAATCAAATACTTAGTATACATAAGTTATGTTTGTAAACACACACAATATGTGTATGTTTAAAGCCATATGAGTATGTTTAAAGCCATATAATTAAAGTTCAAAGTCACATTCATAGTTGCAGGTGTTGTGTGCCTTGAGATGTGTATTTATGTAAAACCGCTATTTAAATCATAAACTTTGGCTTTGTTCCTGTTTTGAGGAGACATAGTGCAGTTGAATATTGTGTTCATAGTGTTCTGTTATGTGTTATGAGCTGAGGTTAGTGATGACATTTAACAGCCATCCTCATTTCCATCTTTTTCCTTTTTCTGTGTCTTTGCCTGTCTTTTTGACCAGTCTATTTGTGTTGGAAAACTCACCAATCTAAGTGAGCAGATCAGCTCTAGTCACACTCCACCCACTGGCACACCGAAATCTCAGAGTGGTACACCTCGGCCAGCTTCCGTTGGTGGAGTTGTGGGAGGAAACCTTCCTGGTACCAATACTCCATCTACGGACCATCCAGATGGTGAGCCAACCCAAACCCACAGAGGAGGAGGAACATCAGGCAACAACAGCCGTTCTGCAGTTCATTCGCTGCAGTCTGTAGGGATTTCAGGATCAGAGGGAGTGGACAGGCCAGGTACAATTCCCCACCATGGTACTGGTGTGTCTCCTTCCTCAAGTCCATCTGCATTATCTACACACCGCCAGGGTGAACCAGGGCAGAGAGGAGGGCCAGGAAACACAGATGGCCTCTCTAAGGAGCAGCTGGAGCATCGTGAACGCTCTTTGCAGACTCTTAGAGACATTGAGAGGTTGCTTCTCCGCAGTGGTGCTGGTGCTGTCCATGAAGAACCAAGAGGTTCTAATGGCAATCCCAATGGCACTAATGTCAACAACAATAATAGTAATGATGGTGGTAGGGGGTTGGAAGATGGTGAAAATGGTGGGAGAAATACTGGTAACTGCCACAACAACAATGCTGGTGTGCCTGGAATGCCACCTGTGGGTGTAATGAAAAAGTATGAGGAACCATTACAGTCCATCATCTCACAGACACAGAATCTTGGTGGTCCTGGATTGGATGACACACTTATGGGCCCGCACCATGGTATGCCTCAACACCTCTCCTCACCCTCAGGGCTGGATATGGGGCAGCTGATGGGGCCTGAAGGTGTAACACCAGAGCAGTTGGCTTGGAGGAAGCTGCAGGAAGAATACTACCAAGAAAAAAGGCAACAGCAGGAAATAAATCCCCACAAACATCCTCCGCATTTCCGCATAATGTCTGAGATGAGCATGCCTGGAGGGCCCCCAATGGTAATGAGGGGCCCACCACCCCCATATCACAGTAAGCCTGGTGATCAACAATGGGGACCAGGGCCAATGGTAGGGGGAGGAATGGGAGGGAATGTTAGAATAATTGACATGCATCAGGAGGGGCCTCGAGGGCCACGGTTCCTTGGACAGATTCGAGGCCCTTTAGGTGGTGGAGGCTACACAGAAAGCCCTGGAGGAGTTTTAGCTATGGAGGGGTTGGGTCCTCAAAGACCTCCAAGGCCAGGCATGGGTTGGTTAGATGAAATGCCCCCAAACATGGGTGGTGGAGGCTCATTTCAAGGTTGTTACCCCCCTGGGGCACCAAGTGGACCCCCTCAGCATTTTCAGGGAGATCTGGATCGCCCTTTAACACGGGAAGAGGTGTTTCGCAGACTTCACAGATTAGACTTGCAGCAAATATCCAGGCAGCAGCAAGCAGGGCTTGGAGGACCTAGAATGATGGATAACCCTGGAGGATCTGGTTTTCCTAATCCTGGAATAGGAGGAGGCCCACCCTCCCGTGGAGATATAATGGAATTTACCGGTTCTCGGGCTATAATGGGCTCTCCTATTGGTGGAGTAGGTAGTGATGGAGGCCCTGCAATGCGAGACATAATAGACTCTCCCTTGGGGGGTAATCTAAATATGAATATGGGCATGAACATGATTTCCCAGCAGCAGTTGTTGGCTCAGAAGCAAAGGGGAGTTCCTGGACTTGGTGGCCCTCTTGGGGAAATGTTGAGCCTGGAAGAGATCTCTCATATCAGGGCTTCACAGAATGGTCGTGGGGGTGTTGACAAAGGAATGATTGCTGGTCCAGATGGACCTCTTCAGTTCCCCAACCAGAGCTCCTTTCCTGGTGCTCAAGGTGATGGGTCATATATGCAGCAGACAGGCCCTGAGATGTTTGTACCAGACCAGCTAGGTCCTCCTAACTTAAGCAACACCTCAAGGCTTAGTCACATTCCCATGAACGCTGGCTCAAGGGGCATAGACCTTGGCAATCGACATCCTCCTGACCTGTCTATTAATGTTAATCAGATGGGCTCCCCTGCTATGCCTCCATCGCACCAGCTCAAATCACCCTCTCTTAGCCAGGAGCCATCACCCCTTATGCCTTCACCATCTGCAGCAGGCCTGAAATCACCTACGCAGTTACCACAAAGTGGTCCTTCTCACCCATCTTTACCAGCAGCTTCTGGGACTGGAACTCCCTCCTCCACCTCTATTAAGTCCCCACAGGTTATGGGTCCTTCCCTTGGTCTTCGCTCCCCAACTGGCTCTCCTGGACACCTAAAATCTCCAACCATGCCTGTCGTTTCACCTGGCTGGACAGCATCACCCAAGACAGCTATGCCTAGTCCTGGGGGCCCACCTAGTGTGAAGGTTGCAGGGAATGGGGGGAGCAGCTCTACAGATACAGGTAAAATAGTCTTAAATTAAATATTTTATATATTTTTATTAATATGAAAACGTTTGCTCAGTGATGTTGATTAGCTTTGTGGTAAAATATGATCTATGATCTGTCAAAATGTGTTCTAAATTTCTTATTTTGTAAATATTAATACTTTTTTATTTATGTAACATCTTTATTTATTTGTTTACACAAGGTATGTCCCTGCCACCTAGGAGTTCAAACTCAACACCTATCAGTCAGCCACCCAACTCTATTAATTCTAGTATGCCTTTTACATCCTCGCCAGATGCCCCCCCATCCCAGAATCCTCTTTCCCTTATAATGTCCCAGATGTCAAAGTATGCCATGCCTAGCTCCACTCCACTGTACCATGATGCCATTAAGACAATCGCCACATCTGATGATGAGATGCTACCCGATAGACCCCTCCTACCTGGAATTAACATGTCAGGTAGATTTCTTCCTTACAATCAAAATGTCAAACTGCAGAATTTGTATAAAATACTACACGCATATGTGTGTCTGTGTCATTATACTATCTATTGTCTTTGTGTCTGCTTTCTTTTTTAATAGCAAAGTTATTAAGTTGAATGATTACCTATAGCTTTGAAACTCTTTTTCACTAGGAAACATGGGAAATCATCAGTCTACACAGATGCTACTCTCTTCCCAGGGTTCAGTGGGACCTCACAGTGGTCCACAAAGTCCCATGGGAATGGTTCTCCAAGGTGGTCACTCTCATGATCCCTCTGGGCCCATGCTCCTATCCCCTAACACTATGGGGATGCCAGGAATGGCCTCAGCAATACTAGGAGGTGGACCTCCTGATGGAATAGGACCCTGTAATGTTTCCCCATTGCATCCCCAAAGCCAGATGGGGGGATTCCCTCGCATGCAGGGACCTCTTCACTCCCCTATTGCTGGTATGGGGCAACAGTACCCACAGCGTCCTGATGAGGTCCTACCACCTCAGCAGATGCACATTCTAAGTAAAGGGATGTCTCACCAGCGACCTCCTCACCAACCTGACTCTTTTCCATCAATAACCATGGGTGATGGTCCAGACCTGAGTGAGGTCATCAGACCCACACATACAGGCATTCCTGAGTTCGATCTATCCCGTATCATTCCTGCAGACAAGCCCAGCAGCACCCTGCAGTACTTCCCCAAGAGTGAAGCCATGTCCCAGCCACAGCAGAATCCTCACCAGAGTCAACCACCCCAACAGTCTTCTTCTGTTCAACTTCTAAAGCAGCTCTCCTCATCTGGACCACCCCATAGCAGTGTTCCTTCTTCCAACCCCCATATTGCTAACCTACAGAACATGATGGCTGAGCAGCAGCTGCCCCTACACCCTTCACACACACATTGTGGTATACGCCCAGGTATGGGCATGCCTCAGATTGGTTCCAGGGGCATGGGTTCAGGTGGTGGGATGGGGCCCATATGCCACCCGGGACACATGATGGGCAGGACAGGCATGTCTCCCCAACAGCAACTCCAGCAACAACATCATCATCAGCAGCAGCAGGCCATGATGGCAAACAACCTCTTACAACACCCCTCTCATCCACCACGTGGCATGCTTTCTCCACAGCAACACACTCATAATCTTATGGCTCAGCAAAATCTGATGATGATGCAGGCCAAGCAGCGGGGCATGGCACTCCCTGGGGAGCACTTTGGCCAACAAGGGCCCCTCATGTCCCCTATGATGGGACCTCCCCATTCACAGTCAGGCATGATGGGCCCCCAGAGTCTTAGACAAAGGAGCATGTCACTGGACAGCCCATTGGGCTATGGGCCTGGAAATATGGCCAACATGCCCTTTTAATAGAGCTTCTCTGTAAAACTGTACAAACCTTGTTTCTTATTGGTTATTTCTCAACATGTTTTCATTGCCATTGAATGTGGCAGTCGAATGCTCAAAACATTGGTTTTAATAATATTTTCTTGATGCTGAAATGAATGTTGGGAAGAAAAGGGTTAATAAACCCTTAAAACTATTAAGGGTTATCATTACAGTTAAATGAAATCTAAAGCCATTTTTAAAATACTTGTAAAATATGTATATTTGAAATCAATGTGTTTTATTGCAAAGGTGAAAGGAGAAAAATCCTCTGGGTTTCTATGTTCTAATTACATTCTGGCTACTAAACTGTTGTGGAAGGTAATATATAAATATCTATATATAAATATGAAATAAATATATATATAGTTGCTGTAAATAAGATGCAATTTGTGCTTGTTTGCAACTGTTAACTGTTGTATACTGTGTTTTACTAGAATTCTAAATACAAATCTAAAAAATCTGTTCAGCTTTTTTCTGTTGGCCTTGGTGTGTGTGTGTGGTGGATGGGGGTTGGTGTGGGGCTTATATTTCCCAATCAAAATATAAAATTCAAGATATCATTACATCATTGTTATTATTTCATAAATAAAAAATTTGCTATTATTCGGACAAAGGTCATTTCAATACACAATGTTAAACAATAGCAGAAAAGACATGTAAAAGCTTACTTTTGCTTATAATTGAAATTTAGCCAGACGTTTTAGTGATTACATAATGCGCATTAAATTATGGCTACACTGAATAAAACAAATAAGGGGTAGGTGTGTTTTAACTGCGTACATGTAGTGGTAGTGTATATGCAACAATACACAAACACAATGCACATGGAAATCAATCAACCAGGTTTCTTGAAAATTTTGTCATGGAGCAAATTGTGTTCAAAATTTTGTTGAAATTATACCATATCTGTTGTATGATTTTTGACTGTGTCAGTTAAAAATGTAAACACATAATCAATTTATATTTATATTGCATTATTATTAGAGTTAAAAGCAATCTATGTTTCATGAAAAATTGCATTTTTGTTTAAATGATAACATAATTTTTATTTTTTGGTAAACTATCCCTTTAACTTTTTAAGCACTGACTGTGAACACAAAATTTGCAAAAGTTGCAGAAACTTGAGGCTTTCTTGTCAAAAAGGGAAAATTAAAGCAATAAAAGAAAAGCTTAGCAATAAAAGAAAAGCTTAATCAAACAGAACAAAAACAAGAATTTGTTTTTTTATTTTAATAGGCGAACCACAACCTGTAAACACACTAAGTCAAAGCCTGTCACAAAGTCTAACATGTTCTTGTGAAGGCCAGAAAATGATGACAGCCCTAATTACAAACCACAGAAAAAAATACAGAGGTCTGGACCTTTGGGACCTCAACAGTGGATATGAGTATAGGAGTCATTACGATACTACATATACACTCAATCTGAGTGTATATGAATTATGAATTATTTTGAACATTCATAAAACTTTCACATAATTTTACTTTCACACTTTTACATAACAAAGGTGTTTTATTTCACTCGCTTGTTGCCAGTATAGTGAACTTTGCAGACTTCAATGTAGTTGGATAGCAAATAAATTCAGTTTAAATTCAGTTTGTCTGTCTTCATTGAATGCCTACAGGTCCTCTTTCAGTTTTTGTAAATTCAATTGGTCTGTGGAGATACCTGGGCAAATAAATCATTATCTTTAAAATTCACATTCAGGGATTCCCTGTCTTGTGCACCCAAAAACATTTGATGTATAAAATA
>JAZGTK010017168.1:0-12389 GCA_036877625.1 Ambastaia sidthimunki
TCCTCTGGCGATATAATCAGCATATTTGCATACGAACACGCCACAGTCACTTCCGTTCTTCTGCTGAGGGATCTCCTGTGGAAGATGATTTTCCAAACATCAATGATCTGATCTGAGCTCATGCACTGAATCAATCAGTGTATCGAACAGCTACTTACGGTAGGTTGCAGACTGCTCACTGTCCACTTAGAGATGTCCAGATCTTTGCCCTTCTTCACCCTGAACTCCTCTTTCAGATAAAGCCTGTTAAACACAAACACCAGACTGTTGAAATGTAACAATGAATTATAAAGAGATGATTGTATTCATTCATTTAAAATGTCATTTTATGTAACCTTGGGCCTATACACACACCATCATGCAAAATTTCAATCAAAATTTGTAATTGTTTCAATAAATAAAATATTCTGCATAGTTGATTTTCCAGAACAGTCTCACTTACAAAAGCATGTTGCAAATGTCATTGTGCCTTTGGCCCATGGAGTCGTATGATCGTACCGACTTTAATGTAAAGTCAGCAACCTATAAATTAAGAAACAGAAATAAAATAAGCCATTCGTAATGTTCTTATTGCAGTTGTTAGTTACACACAACCAACGTTTTATTTCAACCACATTATTCATCAAACACCATCTTCATATTGATACAACAGATCTTCAAAGACTGTATATCAACACACAGGTTTCTACTGTCTTAAATGATACTAGTGAAAGTTCATCACTCACAGCAAGGGCCCAATGAACACCCAGGTGAAGGGGGATGAGAATGACATCATACATGAAGAGGTCTACAGCTTTAGTCCAGCGGCGTACGGCTGCATGTCCACCATCATGCAACTTTGGAAAGAGGAAGGTACTGAAAGAATAGACCCTCCTTCCCCCGGCTTCCCTCTCACTGCGTGACATCACGAGATTCATGTAGAAGTTGATCACCTGAGAATGACATTAAGATCGTCAGTATCCATGTTTAATTTGGCTCTCTGGTAACATTTATAATACAAATCTAATTGTTCTTTCTGTCAGAAACTCACATTTTTAACAATGAAAACTCACATTTTTAAAACAAACTTTGACTTTACCTCATCATTTAGCCAGCTGCCCTCTTGCAGGGTTGCCAGATCCCTCTGTGTGATGCGCAGTTTGAAAGCACTACACAGAACCAGGTTTGGGTCACTCTGGGCAAGAGCAGCACTGACTTCCTGTTGCATTTCCTGTTGTGTAACACCAACAGAAATAAACACACTAACTACATTTGTGAATCAAATAGACAAGAATGACTTGTTGGGAATGCTGTGCATTGCTCCTTCAGTGCAAATCTTTGAGATATTTCACCTGTTTTACAGTCTGCCAGATGACAATGTGTTAAAAAGCTTGTTTAACACAAATTTTGGGGCATCATTCATGTTCATGACAAGCAGTGCAGGATGTAATAAGAGTAATAATTATGTTTAGTGTGTTATAGTGTGTTGAGGTTATAATACTGGAGGTTTGCATTTCTTCTGAAGAAACTGACCCTGCTGAGTCTTGGAAACTCGTCTCCAGCAAGCCTCACTGTGTCAGTCAGAGGTTCAGGTCTGGATGGTATCAACGGTCCTGCCGAAACGTCTTTCTCCTTAAGATTTAATCTGGCTTCAACCTCAGCAGACAGATCCACATCTACAGGCTGCAGAGACAGTGAAGGAGAGATCCATGAACTTCAAAACGTCTTATTTTTAATCATTTTAATCATTATAAATTACAAACAATATCGTTTTCAAAGAAAACATTTAAAACAGTCTTTCAAGCAACAATCTAAGTCTTGTTACTAGTTATATCTAAATATACAGTTATGATATTTAGTTATAAGACACTTGTGTGACAAACATGAATCATCAACCAACACTTACGTTTTTTCTTGAGGTTTGACCATCCAGGAATCCTTCCTTTACATCACTTCCTGCTGCTCTCAGGCTAGTAGCTATTGTTCTTTAGCATAGCAAGAAAATAGATAAACATTAAATAAATACAACCAATAAGCTATAAGCTAATATATTAAGCAGCAAAAACATCTATCCAGTGTTACCTGTCATTGTTGTGTGTCAGTGACACTGGATCTCTCCACACAGACGTGTTTGGAAAGGCTAAAGTTAAACAGATAAACACAGTGGAATTTCTGAAAGCTTTCCATCAAAAGTGAGGAAGGTATAGAAAATAAACACTGAAGAAAAACTGTTTAAAAGGGAAACATTTGTGCTCTCCGGGGTACATCTGCTCACCTCTGACCGGAGCAGGTCTACTTATGTCAGTAGTGCGACTGAAGGAGATGGTCTTCTGCCCATCATGAGGGAACGCTGAGCTACAGAATTAGGAAAACATGGTTAATCTACTAATTATTATTATTTGTCAGAAGAAAGCTGCTTTGATCAGATTCATAAACGTACACTGGAGGCTTCATCCGTCCGAACGGCAGCGACTTGCTCTTGGAGAATTTCTCTGAGGCCATTTCCACCAACATCCTGTAATGCTCTCTATCTCTCTCTCTCAACACCTGAATCAAACACCAGCACAGCCAGATCACAGGTCAATCTCACAAGCACTGTGACAAAAACTAAGACAAATGCTTTTTCTACCTCCTCTACGGTCAGGCAGGGCTTGTGTGTGCGGCCTGCAGGCTCCATCTCAGACGGCCTTGTGCTCAGCCCTTGGGTGGTGGAGGGCACCAGCTTCAGAGATCTGCGTTGAGGCAGCTCCCTGACCTTGTCCTGGCTTCCTCTGTACATTGCTGCAGTGCTTGTCAGATTAAAGCAAAAATTATAAGAGAGGTTTTGAAAGCAGCCATTCTTATTACTGTACTCTGTACTTTACTTTAATTTTACTGTACTTTAATTTTATCAGATCATTTCAATTCAAACTGGTAGCTCAGCTTTTAAGATATTATATTATACAGTTTTTCATTGAATCAATATCACTTACTCAGGTTTTCTAGTAAGTGGGTTGTGGTGGGCACTGGGTGCCGTCCTCTCTATATTCTTAAGACCCACTTCCATCTGTTTATCTGAGGAGATAAAACATTACACACACGTTATATTTACACTGCAATGATGGTACAGAATTTTCTATAGTGGCATTTAGGTGGATTTACACAGACTGCTCAGAGGTGGCATAAATGCATTTACACAACATTTATATTAAACTATGATGTTAATGTCAGTGCCGGCATAATATAGTCTGGCTTTTTTGTGGTATTGTCAGCACAGAATTTTAAAAGAGCATATAACTTGCTTAACTTGACTGTGGAAAGACACCTGTAGCATAATAAACTCTGTGCATGCATGTTGAATCAAACTCACCCATTCTGTCATTTTCCATCCATGTGCTCAGGCTGTTGCTGTGTATGTCATCAATTCCCATAAAGGCAACCCTGCCGACCTGAACAAAACACGTATGTCCACAGTTGATGTAAACAACAAGATGTGTTTCCACCAGCATGGTTGGTTACACAATCCCACCTGTGTGAAGGCTCTCTGCTTTGCATGTTCATCATTTCTGTGGTGTCTTGAACGAAACAATCCAGCGATTCCGGCAAAGGTCTTCTTGACAACCCTGAGGATCACATCTGTAGCGAAAAAAAGACACAATAATACATTTAAAATGGTCCTGATGGGATGACAAGACTATTGAAGGCAGATATTTATTATAAAGATGTTTAGATGGTAGATCTACTCTTTAAATATGTACCATGTCTTGCTCTTTTGATCTCAGGATATTCGGTCACACCATCCGCAGAGTACACGCTGCAGTTCACATTAAACTCAAATCAGTGTGAATTTAGTGGACAGTAAATCAGATTAATAAAACAAATCTACAGTCAAGCCAAAAACAATATAATGTTGGTATCTAGAAACTTTGGGCTTATTCTAGAAGTTGACACAATACAACAATGCATTTGTAAAACAAGTGTATATTCAAAGCAGTATATTTACAGTCTAGTTACAGCCTAATGAAATAACTATGAACTATTATTTCACTTTTGATAAAAGTGAACACTTGTTTTAAATGACAAACACTGTGACAGTCTAACTACGTTTTACAGAATGATTATTTACAGTCTATTCAAACACAAATGTAAAAACTGGACTGTATACAATCCATGTAACGCCAAACAAAGACAGTTAGCAGCCAAAAAAATATATCAAAAGCACTTGTGATTTAATGCACAGAGAGATAAAAACATAATAATCACATAATATTACTTCACCTTTGATAGTTGCGTTTGGCGGGCCTGCTGCTCTCCTGCCGCTGCGTGTCTGCTCGCGCCGGACCGTTACCGTGCTCGCTAGGCCAAGCTGCGGATTTCCCACCAGAAAAGGGCACGAAGAGCGACGATAATCCGTCAACTAACCATTCATACATCACAAACCACCACGCTGAATAAGACTCGTTCTCGTTTGTTAGTGCCAGCTCTGTCCTTAAACCACCGTAACCGAAAACAGATCACAGATCAGCGCGTGGTTTCCGCAGCCGTGCGTCACTGATTCGTCATCTCATCGACTAGCCCGCCCACTCTGCGCTGCTGCACATATAGAGAAATAACGAAATTATGTCTTTTAAAAATAAAGGTATTTAAAAATAAAGGTACAAAAAGGTATTTTTAGTAATTTCAATCTGTTGCTTATAAAACTGTATGATGAGATTTTTATATCATAAAGTGACAATCCATACAGGTAAATATCTTGTGAGCGATATCATCTAACCAATCAGAAGCGCCGCTAAGCGTCACATGTCTCTCTATAGAGGAATATAGGTGGGATGTGCTTTTACCTTTTTAAATGTTCTACCTTCCTTAAGTCTTTTACAGCAGAGAGGCGTGTACAGTATTTCTAACACGACTGATATTACATGTGTTGCTAAGCTGTATGTTGCGCAAAACAGCATTACATAATTTTCTGAAAAAGACAAAAAAAAGGAAATAAGATATTAGGACAATTGTCTTGACAGGTGTAAGAAAATAATGCAAATGTACAGAGAAAATAGCTGTTGAGATTGTTGGAGGAGGATTTACAGAAGCGTGGTTTCATTCTGCGCGGTGTCCACTTAAGAGTTTCCTTCATTCCCATAAAGTTCCTTGATCCCGGAGGCGCTCCAGGATTAAAATATTAACAATAATAGGAATTTTATTGTCCATGAGTGAAAGTTTGTCTTAGTCCGCATTAACACCATAAACAAGGACATTAACACAACAAAAGTACACAGAACAATTAAGAAAAAATAAACATCATACATTTGCATGCATACATATTTTGCATACATTCGTTTATGGTATATATAAGGGTTTCATTGTGAACTGCTTAAGTCAGTGTGGTCAAAAGTTACCTGATGTTGGGGACCTCATTGGTCAGTTCAGATGGCAGTCTGGTTAGCAGTTAACTCTCTACTGGTTACACAGTTTAGATATTTCATTCGCAATTATTCAATAAGACACATTCACTTGTGAATGAATGAATGCAGTCCTTTTAAAATGTTATTTGCATGTGAATATTTTGAACGCAGTGGTTTGGGCCTGGCGATTGGATGCTGTTGCAGACGCTGCTTGTATTCCTCCTCTTCATATCAGCATCTCATGTGGTTCAGTGTTTGCATGTTTATAAAAGCAGGACATGTGTAATCCAGCAGAGTTGTCCGCTCATGTATTTATACCTGTTTTTTTGCTGTTATCTGGGTTAGAGGATTAGTCCAGACTCCAGAGGGCAGCTCCAGTTGGGTCACAGTACTGTATTTATGTATGTGTAAGTAAATAGTTTGCTTGTATTTGCTCCTCCTCTTGTTTTTTTCTTGGTTCTGATTGGTTCCCTCAAAAAGCATGTCTTTCCTCCACAGTCTTCCTTATCATACTTTAGTTTTAGATCTGGTGTCACGTGTCTTTCTCTTTAGTTGATGGATTTATCGTCACATGAATGATGCTGAAACGGTCTCATTTAACAGCTGTTTATGTTTGCTTATTGAAGCACTGTCATAATTCGTCAAGCAGGGCTCATTTGAGCTTGCTTTAATCTAAACTAAGCTTCTTAGAGGAGCTGTGGAAAAAACGTGCTTCAGCCATCACTACGTGTCACATCATGCTTGAAGATCAGAAATTCTCCACAGAAGGATGAAGATATGACTTGAGGAACATGAAGAACCTATCATGAGATCTTGTGCTTTCTGGTCTGAAGGACATATTTCATTTGGATATCAGTTTTTTAACCTGGTTTTTATGTTCTGGACTAAACAACTTCTTACAATGACTTAATCATCATTTAGTTGCTTTATTCAACCACTGGACCACCATTTGGCTCATCTTTAAAATTCATCAGCATGTTGATTCTATCTTCTTGCTACTTCATCCTGATGTACGTCTCCCTCTACCTGTCCCTCAACCTGTGGCACAGCTTGCTCACTTTAAACAGCCCCGGACGAAAAGCGAAAGTTCGGGCACGCAGAAAAAGACGGCGAAGAGGAAGGGCAAGATTTTCCAGACGAATGACCAGTCAGAGAAAAAGCATCACTTAGAGGAACCGAAAACTGACCACCATCATCCTGAGATCATGCTGAGATGATGCTGAGATCATAGTGAGATCATGGTGAGATCATAGTGAGATCATGGTGAGATCAGCAAGGAACACTCAGAGGTTTGACTTGTTTTAACTTCTCATTTCTTGGTTTGAACTAATAATTTGAAAATAAATATTTAAGCTACAGTAATAGTTATTGTATTAAAAATAATAAATCAACTGAAAGTTATTTACTTGACACAAAAAAAATTTGAGTTTAAATAAGTTGTAAAAAATTTGAGAACTAAAAGTGAAGGAGTTATTTAACAAAATTACTTGGTTATGACATCTGTTTGTACGATTTAATTTGTACTAATGTTTTTTTAGTTAATTTCAAACAGTAGTAACACTGAATCATCCACCGTTTCGTTTTTGCATGTTGCTTTTTGCCCCCCAAGTACACAAGTACAATTTTAAATCTGCAGTATAGTGTGTGTGAGTGTGTGTACTGTATGTGTTCCTTCTCTTCTGAAAATAAATGGGTCAGTTGGCATAACATTGCTAGGGGCAGTGTAGTCATGACAACACAAACTGTGGAAAACATGCATGTTTGTCTAAACCTTTAGGCATCACTCAGACCTGACAACACAGATGGCAGTGTTGCAGAGACCCATCAGTGCAGAAGGGAGAGCAATGAAACTGATGCCCAGGAGCAGAGCTCCCCCTCCGGTCAGGGCTGCCTGATCAGACAGTGGGTGAACTATCTAAACTATTCTACACCACTTCTGCTAGTGTGGCTGTTAGTTCTCCTGCTGTAATACACTTTTTTTTGTATTTCTGACCATTCATAAATTTAACAGTTGAACTGGAACATGCTCTAAAGAAAAATATACAAAACTGTTATAATGACATGACAGGCATAATTTAGTCCTGTGTAGATTATTTTGCTTTTTGCTCTCTTAATATACATTTGGGCTATATTGCCTTTACACTGCTGGTAAAATTTCAGATGTGCGGCCAAGAATAAATCTCAGCTTTCCTCAGATTCTCTTGTGATGAATGGTTGGCTCCAGGAAGAAAAGAAAGATTTCAGCAAATCTGAAGAAGGATTTTAGTGTGTACACGCTTTTCATGATACAGCCATTATCCTGAAATAGTACAGGAAAACAGTCTCTCTAAACCGGGTTACATCTGCCTATTTGAATAGATTAATTTGTGGTCATGGTTACCCACAGATCTAGAAACCTGAGGCAGAATTCTGCTTTCTGGAGCGTAATATTTTAACATTATTGCTTTGCTTGAATATTTGCTAAAATGCAATTTCAAGCCTCTTGAGTGTGTGGGGTGAAAAGGAATAACCAATCCGCTTTCACAAAAGGAATCTTCATTTCATTTGAGCAGATCACTCTGAGATTTAAAGATGGTTATTTCTTTATAATGCCAAACATCTACAAACATTGCTTCATCATTCTCCTGCAGAAGACTGCGAGAGATGCATGCGAGAGATGTATGCGAGAGATGCAGCCAGCAGAGAGCAGGAAGTTACTGGTGCATCAGAAGCGTTACCTGCTGCAGCTGGGAGGATTTTAAAAGTTTTAACAGGTCATGCTCATGCTGTGATTGGTTCATTGACACCGAACCAATCACAGGCCTCCAGACCCGCTTCAGAGCACCTGTTTCACCTGTCATTGCTATCTCAAGGCAAAAAATGTCACTATACAGAGTTTGTAAAGTGTGGAAAAGGCTATAATATAAAAACAGATAATATAATAGATATTTTAAAAAAAAAAGAGAGAAATTGTGCTGCAGAATAAGAATCCATCTACTAAATGAGCTGCAAATTCAATCCCTCCACATAGACATGCAAAATATAGCACCACGTCTTGCGTTTCCCCTTTAAACACTGGGGCAGTAGAGAGCAGTTACCATAACAACTGAGTGGCAATGTGCTATTACTTATTTTCTGTCTTTTTGTAGGCTGATTTTCATCACCAGGAAATGAAAAAAAAACTACAAGGGAAATCTCAGTAGACACCAGCACAGTGGAGATGGAGGAGAATAAAGCACAGGTGAGTCTTAAAATCACTTGGTTAGCAGCAGCATAAACTGGAATACTTGTGGAAATACGTGCTGGCAAACCTTAAATAATTCAGTTGGTGGTTCTTGTTGATTTATGAAGTTCATCTTCTCTTTTAGTTCCTGATCTGAGGACTTTTTGCTGGGTGTCGATTTCAGATATCAACAGCGTTTCTTCACCTTTAAAGCGCTTTAAGGAACGTCTTTACTAGAGCTTCACTGACCTCTACTGGACATCAATACATAATCACTCATTTCATGCATAACTAAGAATAAACTGTCTGTACTGAATATCAAATGCTTTAAATTGTGTTACGACGGGAAATGTGTTACTGAATGTGATAGAATTGTTTTCTTTTACAGTATAAGGTTTGGTTAACTGAAATATTGGCACAAAAATCACAAACGTTATGAAAATGAGCTTTATGTATGCAAAATAAAATGTATTTTTAAATCTGGGAGTAAAGTCTAATCTCTCGATTTTTCATGTTATAATCTGAGAGGTTTTAAAGACGTGTAGAAACTCTGAGATCAAAATAATACATATAAAATATCTGTTCGATAAATAGCGCAGAAACACATTAAATGCAGATTTGGAAAGTGTCTTTAATGTCTAAATAGTTGCCGCTTTATTGTAGTTCAACCCACGATTAAACCTGCAGACCTGGAACTAGTTAAACTTCTTAACGTGTAACTTAACGTGTAATGAAAAGCTCAAAAACAAAGCACGTGCGCGCTGCTCTCAGAGCCCGGATAGCTCAGTCGGTAGAGCATCAGACTTTTAATCTGAGGGTCCAGGGTTCAAGTCCCTGTTCGGGCGAGAAATCTTTTCATGCTTTTAATTAAAGTATAAGCTCTCTAGTACATTTAGTGAATTAACGCACAAAACTGACTTTACAGTTTTTTTTTAAAGAAAAGTAGTTGGAAAATGTAACCCCTTTATTAACACATTAAGATTGTTCCAGATGACCAGGTTTTTATCCTAAAACGCTCTTTAAAAAGCTCTCTGTGTCTCAGATATATTGACGAAAATACACAGACTGTTGTTATAACTTATTTAATGATTATAGCTTATTACTCAGAATCAGATCCAGACCGCGCCTGAACTGGCAAGTATAAGGCTTGGTCACGTGGTATCTGTTCCTTTTATCAGCGCTGGTAAAATTGATTATTCGCAGTTCTTTGCATTAATTTCAAACATTTAATAAAGATTTCAAGTCATAACTGTTGTTTAAAAACGCTGTGAAGATTCTTTCTCTGTGTTGTCCATAAATTACAAACATGTCCCTTTCTTATACTTCTGTATTCACCCATGTGTCTTTAAATTTAAACCAGCCCTGCCCATTGAAAACTGATATGTCTAAACAGAACGGCAACATCTCACCACATATAAGCTTTTTCCTAATCGAAAGTGGCCCAAAGTACAAATAATAAAAAAATAAACACACAAAATATTAAATACTTTTTATTGATCAATTTACAAATGTACAAAATGTAAATATACAACACAGTCAAGAAAACTGAAAACATGGATGATAAAGATGATGAAGAGCATTAATGAAAATGCACAGCTGCAGCTGATCAGTTAAAGTCACTGAAGCTTTTTGCAGACCAGTTATTACAAAGGTCAAAGGTCATGCACAAGTGGGATCCTAGTACACTCTCTATACAAGCTTGATGTCTGTGAGCAACATGAGCGAAGGTCAGTTTATATGAACCAAAAACATAATTGTGTTATGTAATAATTACGTTATATATTAAATCGCTATCCAACCAGTAAATATTCGTTGATTATTAGATTTTTATGTTACTGAAATGTGACTTTGACACGCCGATTCTGAGATTTCGATGTGTACCGGCCCCAAAACTTTACAGTTGCGGTCTTACGCACTTCAGAGCGCGTGCACGCGACCGGAAGTAACCGGAAGCTCAGGGTATGTTATCATTCATTATCTACATTATCCAGTGAAAGTTAACTAATTTAGATATTACTTGTAATTTGGTATTTAAAAGTAAATTGTGCAGAGATTTTATGTCATTTGTAAAACATTTGCAACTGCTACTTTTTGCATCTGTGTCTCTTCATCAGGTAATGAAATTAACATAATCCACTTAAACACCTGGACCAGATACAGGAAATACGTCATGTAAGTAGAACGTGGTCCTGTTCAAAGGCTATGTGAGAGTATTTGGACAGGACCACCGCCCACCCATTCAGTTTTATAAGAGCTGTACTTGTATGCCAGATGGTCGCAGAGAGAACCACACATCTGACAACCCTGGGAATATATATTAAAAAGCTTTTACTGCCTGGTTATGTAATGGCTCCCTCGTGTGGCTAGTTGTTGCTGCTGATTGGGTGTAGTTCAATTTGTACATGTCTTCTTCAACAGCTGTAGCTTGACATTACATTGGCTGGACATCTATCACAGTACTGTCTTACTGTAACGAAACAGTGCCAATCAGTTGCATTATCAAAGGTTGTACATCCAGCCTTTATAATCTTAGACATTAAACAGCAGACTAATTGAAACAGTGTCTTTGCAAAGACACTGTTTAGAAGAATGTTACCAATTGGAGCCTACAGATGCTTCAACTAATGGTCCACACACTGTAACATTTTTGTCCTAACATGGTGAATACATCCTTTTATCTGGATGACTGTAGCAAACTGACCTTTGTCCATACATTAGTGTTATTGAGGACTGATTCTGATGAAATCATGCTGGAATGGATGAAGGAAGGATGGGGAAAGGGGGTAAGTGGAGACCCCTTTGCCCGGCAATGAAGTCATTCCTCTGGGGACATTTAATTAAGTTGAACTCGTGCTGGCTGCTGGGAACAACATGCATCCATGAAGACAAATTCTTACTGTTTCCTTCTCTGTCGATTGAAAATCCTGTGTGCAGTGTTCTGTATCCTGTCTGTATCAGCACCATTATATTGTGCTTCCAGACACAACTCTCAGCGCTAAACCACAGCATTAACAGCCCCATGTCTGTCTGGCCAAATAGCGACTATTGATTCATCCAAGATCAATACTCAAGAACTGAACAGTCCTGTGGACCTAAAAAGTTGATCAAACTACCAAAAAGTTATAGTTGCTTTTTGGTTTAATGTTTTATTATATCTTAGTCTCTAAATGTTTGCTTTTTGAATCTGCTTGTTTCTTATTTATTCATACTTGTTTCCTTTCTTCGCTTCCTTTCCTTGCACCTTAGCTCCGCCCCTTAAGATGTGAAGGGAAGGATGCAAAAATGGGGGGCGGGGCCAAAAGCACTTCTGCATAGGATACCTATCTTTCCTCAGGCAGCTTACTCGCTCCTCGTTCACCTACTGAAGGTGCAATTAAAAAATTGAGGTGTCCTTCAAGATGGCTGACTCACAAGCTGGAGAACGGAAGACTAGGAAACGAGGAAGCATCAATTTGAGTATTGAGAAGCACCCAAAATGTGTCTGGCTTTCTTTGGCTGTCTATCTCCCTTTTCTCATGCACAGACATACACTCCGGTCTTTATCTATCTGGCTATAGGCAAAGCACCTGTATGTTTCTTGTTTAGCTTTTGCAATTGGTAGATAATTGTTGGCCTGATCCCCAAAATCCAATGACAGAATTAATTGATTAGTGTGTTTGTTCAGGCAATTAAGCTGAAGTTAAACATTGAATTGGGAAGGGAAAAACCATATTGCTAGGGACACTGTGAAATTTGAATTTGTTTTAATTCTGTATGGGACAGATGCACAGGAATTGTTTATGGTAATGGCTGTTGGCTGGTGGCTTTGATTGATGGTGATCTGTTTGTTT